>JAKRZM010000520.1:591828-664309 GCA_036379175.1 Heliconius cydno galanthus | reverse complement strand
CTGTTCGACTCTACACCGCCGCTATGCCACGACCTACAACAAATATTTATAAATAAAGCGATATTTTATCATCGAGCTTTTATTAAATATGCATTGACTGTGCCTACTTACATATTCTTATATAATAAAGATAAACAGTCTGTTAGATTGAACGTGCTAATCTCAAGAACTTCTAGTACGTAAAACCACATAATATCTCTTATCTATTTTTTCTTTTATTATCTTCAACTGATATATAGTTTTCTGTTTTAAAAAATATATAACTAAAGCTTTTTTTCATATCAGTGTATTTTTCTCAATAGAATAGAAAGGTAAAGTCATGATAAAATGACATAATAACTAAATGAACCCGCACACCCTTCCGTGTTCTGTGGTATTTGAACCCGTTTCCTCACGGGTAATCTCGACAATCACTCAATGACATTCTTACTAAATTGCTGGAAGTAGTTCCAGTTAACTGACCGTAAAGTCTTTCTTAAGCTTGTACTACACTTTATAGTTTAACAACGAATATTATGTATGTATTATACTAAAATATACAGAAGATTTTTACATATTATGTCTATATGAATCCACACCTTCTGTTGTTATAGATAAATTTAAACTGAACCAGATTTCACTAAAAACATTAAGATATTTTTAAAATTATATTATAGTAGTAGAGCAGCCTTGATAAATTAATTCTAGTATCACTAGCATGCGCGTGCGCATTGTAACGTTGTGAGTTAGTAATTTAGCGTTTATATGTACTTTCATTGTTGTTTTCTTTCCGTACCCATTTCATATTGTTTTTCCATTTCTAACCCGCAAAAACATTATGTTTATTACATTATGTTATTTGAACACTTTATGTGGCCACGTAGTGTTTGAGATTAGAGCTTTCTCTGCCTAACCTGCTATGCGGGAAAAAATGTAATGCTACATTTTTGCGTTGTGGTCAAATGTATATAGAAACAAGAGCGTGAACCTAAAGAAAAAAACTACAATTTAGCGTTTATCAAAAAAGGAAATTGCAATATTATAAGTATAGAGTATTTTCGACCGGAACAGTGCACTATTAGAATAACTGTTATTAAGAACAAACCTCACACGACGAGAGTCAAAAGGCGTTAAATATCCCAGCTTCTACACACCGCCCTGTAATTTATCTAATACGTATATATAGATAGATACATTTATTATATAATATTTTGACAAATATTAGCTATTATTGATATGTTTTATGAGATCCCTAAACTGTTTTCAATAATAATAATTATGAAAAAAGCTGTGGTAGTTTGAAATATTTGCAATGATATTTTTACAGTTTAAATTATGAGAGAATATTGAATTTGCGCACGGCAAAAACGGCAAAAAATGACATTAATATGGGATCCCCCATATATATTTAATATTATACTACTTTTTTATATTTGTTATTATAGCGGTAACTGAAATACATCTATAAAAATTTCAACAGTCTAACTATCACTGTTCATGAGTCGGCCTATCTGTCCGTCCTTCGGGAGTAACCTGTCAGCAGACCTAGAGCTAGTGTCCAGACACTCCGTTCTTCGTTCTCTTTCTACATAATTGTTTACAATAAACATTTTTTCCCACAGAAATCAAGCAAAGTAATAAGAAATCGCTAGTCTAAATAACGATAAAACCAATATCCGCCAACATCCACCGTGTGTGGCCCTTATTTAAAATTTGCATAATAATATGAATTATTATAAATTTGTTCACATTATTGTAATATTGTTATAGACTAGCTTTTACTTTCGACTTCGTTCGTATTGTAAAGTGTGTGAAATAACTTAGAGCTCTGAATGACAGATGACATTCCAAGTACGGTAGTACCGATCGCAAAAAAAACGTATAATGGGTTACATTGAAATGAATAGTCTGTAGCCTTCCTCGATAAATGGACTATCCAACACAAAATGATGTTTCAATATGAAGCACTAGTTTCTGAGATTACCACGCTTAACCGAACAAACTCAAGCTTTATAATATTAGTATAGATAGATTTTTTTCGTCAAACTCTAATAGGACCTCTCAATCTGCCTATTGTTTAGTATTTTAGACAAATTGATATTTTATGCTGGCATGTATTAATAACTTAATATAAATAATGATATATAATTTATCATTTAGCTTAATCTTGTTTAGATGTTTGAGCTCGTTGAGTTTTTTAAGAAGCTCTTTAGAGTTCAGTTTTTGTTTTCTGAAATAAAAATTTTCATTAATTATAATTATAGTTATCATAGGAAATCGTAAAGGATTTAAATTGTTTGGGATTAAATTTATATTACATACTTTTTTGTTTAACTTCTTTCTGGTGCAAAAATATTATTATTTTTTAGTTATACAAACACTAGAGTGATTTACGTAAAACCGTTTTTTTTCAGCTTCACCCTGCATATACTGGTTGCATGGTAGGCAGAGGAAATCTGGGGACTTAATGTCAAAACACTTCGTTCTTATTGAGATACTTCCGTACGTAAATATTTATGAAGAAGAACCCACAACCGATTCGCACGCTTATGTCACTGCGCCACGACTGGACTTAGACCTGGAACTTCGCGAAGCTAAAAAAATCAATTCTGCAATTTTTATCATCATCATCTTATAACCTATCCAGACAATATCACTTCACCGATATACCTAGAAAGACTTTTTTATCTAAAAAAAAGTATCGGCATGACAAATTAGTTCGACTTAACTAAATTTGACAGTCGGAAGTGAACCCGGAACGTATCGGTAAATAACCAACCCTTGCCTACCGTATACAGTTACATTCGGCCCCTTTTTTTAGTTCTCTAGCAAATTGTTCCCGTTATACCAAAATACGTCTTTGATTACAGTTTACTTCGGTATAAACGCTTTGCGGCTTGAAAAAGCCTTCTTTTTTTTCTTCTTTTATTTACGAGTGTTTTTTGTTTTCTTCGATATTTTGTTATTTTTTAGCTTCAAGGTTACATCGTGTATATAAGGTAGACAGAGGATAGTGTTAAGACACTCCGATACCCAACAAAGCTACAAAAATTATGTTATATTCGTATGTAAATTAAAATTAAATTCACGCCATTATAGATATAGTTGACGTTCAGTTGACCTGATTAGGCAATATGAATTTGGATTTCAATACTTTTCCATAGAAAACGTATAAAAATTGAACGTGACTAGATTTGAACCAGCTCCTTTTGGAAACCGCCTAAACGCTGAACTCTGAATCTTAATGTGTGCTAATCAAATCTAGCTACTTTTAAATTTTTATGCGTCTTCTAAAAAAGCATCCAACTTTAAAAATGTTGAGAATATTGGATTTCGATCCTCGTAAACAATATACATACATGCATATTTCAAAATGTAGAACGGAGTGTCTCGTCACTAGGTCCTCTTTGCCCTCTCTAAAAATAGAAAAAAAGAAAAAAGTACCCAAACATATCCAAATCTAATGTTATTTTGACATGACAGTCGTCAGCGTGTAAATATTTTATACTGAGCTTGTTTTTTAGAGTCGTTTCACGCCCCATTAACCCTCCACTGACGATCGGATTTCGCGGCACAAAAAGTAAGTTCTTAATTCTCACTTGCCATTCTATACGTTTTTGTTTTATGAAATACATTCAACCTCTCCGAGAGATATTAAAGCGTGGCGTTAAGTTCCGCAACTCCGTTACGCTCACACGGAACAAAAATTGAACTGAAAATGACGAACAAAATATCTTACCTCTAGGCCAAATCTGCTTATCCATTATGTTAAAAAAACTGTATAATCTTTAAATTTCACAATAATAATTGAAAGAAAATACATGAAGATTTAAAACAACAATATAACAAAGCCTAATAGGATTATTATTTAGTAAATTGTTGTTGTTTTAATTAATTTAAATCCTTATCTATATACAATATCCTAAACTATACTTAATACGTAACTGAGTGCATCTATTGTTCTTAGCAACTACCTGTTGTAAAAGTCGGTGAAATTTCAAAGTAAACAACAATGAAACACTTAATAACTCATAAACTCAGTGGTTTTTAATAATATTTAAAGAAAATTAGTAAAAGACATTTTTTAAAAGGTTTTTAATTTTTTTTCTTGCAAATTTCTATAGAAAAAAGTGTTTGTAAAGCCTTTTGTTTTATTTACTTTGAGTATTAATAATAATCCTATTAGTATTGAAAATGTAGAAACGTCTCGATATTTGTTATTCAATTCTGGATTACTAGATTTGAAGAAATGAAGTCCACGCTTTGTCTTTACCTGAGCGAGGAAATGTGAATAGTACATCCCTCGAGAGGAACTGAATCTATAACGTTTACGTTTAAGCTTTAAATGCTGTGCCACATCATTAGTCAATCATTGTTGCAGTATAAAATTTAGTAATATATATAATAGAAATTTCATATACTTACTAGAGAAGTATTTTTTTGATATTATGAAATTAATAATAGGTACAAGTAGTCCTTAAACTGTAAAAGTTGTATAGTTAAAACAATTTAGAAAAAGTATTAAAAAAGTACGAATGGAATAATACTTTAAAAATACCAAAAATTCTACAAAAACTTTGAGAAAATGATATATTTTCTTTCTTATATTGTTATAGGTACTATTGCACTTTAAAAGATCCAATAAACTTAAGGAGAGTTCAAATACTAAAAAAAAAGTAAATGTAAAAAATACGTTTTACAACTAATAGTATCTAAGTAATTTCATAGTTTCATTCATAGTATAAGCTCTTAGTGTTTAGTTTTTCTGTTAGTTCATTCACAAAATCCGTTAAAGGGATGTTAAGTTTAATCTAATTATTAATACTTTAGTAAAAACCGTGATTTTGCGTACATGAGAACCAAATTCTGGTAAACGGAGAGACCACCTGGGAAAGGAAGATGCAACTAAATAGACTATGTTAATATGGATACGGCAAATATTAATATAATATCGTCATTGTTAGTTTCGTTATTAAATTTGTATTTCGTACCCCAGGGTACCCCAAATTTGAGCTAATTTTCTTGAAATCATTTTATAAAACAACAATAAGATTAATTAAAAGTACTTATAAGAATTCTGGTTTAGCTTTTCTGGTTTATTAGTATTAAAAATGATTTCTTAAGTACAGAGTATAATCGATTTTAATTCGACCTAGCTTTTCTTTTACTGAAACAATAGTTTTACTTGACAAAAAAAATATTCATGTATTCATAAAAAGTATAAGTTATAAATCGAAAAGAAAAATATAAAAAATTAAAGATTGCGGCTCCAAATAGTACATTTTCCTGGCTAAGCAGACGAAACCTAGTGTTAAGACACTCTCTTACGATTCATTTAATTATATTCAAAAAATTAGATAATATTAAAAATAGTAAAAATTACCATATCCGTTTATAAGTTAATCTGCAACACTAAAGGCCACCTACATGACCGTGTAGTATTTCACCCACCTCGGACTAGTGAAAACTATATTATATGAGCAGGTTTGATTCCCAGCCAGTGTCGAGTACCGACTGGTTTTGAGGGAAACAGCGTTTTTTACCTACCTGTTAAGTTTTTAACGTGAATTTTGAACAAAATGCAGATTTTTCGCAAATAAGTTTAGATTATTGATATAATAAGATTTTTATCGTGGTATAGCATACTGGTCATCATTTCCACGTTTGTGGCAAATTTCAAGAAATCATATTACTTTTTTCTATACACAGGTTAAGTAATATGGACCTTTACTTGAAGAAATTGCAACCCTTAACAAACTTTAATGTAACACAGGGATGAATAATATATATATTTTTTTGTGGAACATAAACAAAACGCGATGGATGTGGTTTTGATTCTGGTACGACAGTTTGATTTATTTCACCTCTTAGCGCCGCCACTGAAAAAGCAATATCTCGAAAATTTAACGTTTCGTGGAAAAAGAAACGTCATTAAAACTAGGTACCTAATAGGTACCCTCTGTCAACCTTTTCCCTTACGTATCAATACGATGTAATCTTCATTTAATTTGGATTTGTCTAGTCTAGTTCAAATTTATACGATTTAGAAAAAAGTTCAAATTAATTAATTTCAGACTTATGAGATTTAGAAAAAATCACAATAACGTAAAACTATGTCATCCCATCATAATATGTCAGGTTCTGTTACCATTCGGAGATATCATACTTATTATACGCTCGGAGGCTCGGCCGCTCTAGTAACATTATAAAGCGCGGCGTTGAACTGCACCACTCAACAAGAGTGTATTATACAACGTGCAAATATATATTAATTTTAAAAATTATAAACAAAACATATTTTCTGATATCTATTGAAAACGCACGTCAAAGTACCGCAAACTGCTACATTACAGGATTTTCTAACAGGAATCAAATAACAATACTATTATACAACTATTACAAAATCCAAAATAACTTTAACTATAAGTCGGGGTTCAAATAATTAATGATGATTACAGTCAGCCATCCCTTTCGTTTGCACGCGAAAAAAACCACCCGTCCCTCTCCGGCGAACTTGGAAAATATATAAAGGGGACCAGGTAAACGGGAAGCTCATAACCCTCCGGGATACCGTTGTGATAACACCTGTATTATTATATTAACCGAAAATGGCCGCTGAGACTTACGGACATCGTCTTTTGTATACTGAAAAAGATATTTTTCCAACTGACGTCATGATGGAATACTCTACTGAAGAGTGCTACCTTTCTTGGCCGAGGTCCCCCGATTCGGGACGATCGAGCCTGGAACCAACTTCTTCGATGGATGGAAACCAAGAGTCACCAACTCACATCGCCTACAGAGGATTGCCGAATGATCTTCTAGAAGACAGTTCTGATGATCTAGAAGGTTCTGGAAAGAGACGGGGTAGAGCTACAAGTGCAGCAGTGTTGAGAAGACGCCGTTTAGCCGCGAATGCCCGTGAAAGGAGGCGAATGCAAAATCTCAATAAGGCCTTCGACAGACTCCGAGGTCACCTACCATCTCTAGGAGCAGACCGCCAACTTTCAAAATACGAAACTCTCCAAATGGCTCAAACGTATATCTCAGCTTTATATGAACTATTACAATAATGGTGGTAACAGTGATAAATTAGAAAACCAAATTTATATTAGAATTTAGATACAGGGATATTTATTATATTACGTAAAATTAGAAATGCGTTACCATTAGAGCGAAATTAAAATTTGAACTTTAGTTCGACATGTGGCATTAGTTTTAGTGTTTAGTGAATCCGTCCTGCCGATTTATTTATTGATCCTAGGATTTATAGATCATTGATCCACGGTGATTGTGTTAGAGGTAGACTTGCTTTTAAGTTTTTTAAACATCTTGCCGTATAGTATTATGTGAATATAATTTGAATAGATTTTAAGGTTGATTAAGAAAAATCGTTTATGTAAAATGTTTTGTAAATAAAAACTGTTTTAATTAATATGTTTACTTTTTATTTATTATTTATTTGGTACATATCTTATTTCTATTTTAAGTTATAATAAAACCATAAACAAAACTAGTGCTAAAGTTAAATTTCTACATTTTTCAAATCGTTACTATAGTATTTAAATTTATTACATTTTCATTCAAATAAAAAAAACCCTCAAAATTTCGATTTTATAATTAAAATTAAAAAGATTCAAGGAATTAATACTTAGCAAAGTATGCACATTATACTTTTTGTTCACAATTGAATTGTTTAAAGTTTTAGTAATTTTTCGGTTAAAGATATATTTTTTAATTTTTCTTTAATTACGTAAGTTAATATTGGCTCACAAGTAGAAATTAAGTAAAAGCCTACAAAAGTTGCTGAAAATCTTTTGTACAAATTAAAGATATCTATTTGCGCTTTACTTAAGAATAATATGTGAAGATCAAATGGTTTTTTTTTATTTTTCCTAATAAAAGAATTTTAAATACGAATTTACAGACATACATACATACTGAAAATAATGTCAAAATATCTTTTAAAAATAAATTAGATAATATTCCTGTACTAACTATACTAAGCAAATACGTTATACTAAGGGTGTAAGTAAAGTAAGTGAGGGGGTGGGTCAACCATCTGCAAAATTAACATAAACTGACTGATTGTTCTGTCAGATTGATTTGTCGGTGATGTCGCCGCCTCGTTGTGGGGAGGATATGCAGTTCTTATTCATATATCGGTTTTATAGGATATACTCGTAAGTAAGTAAGCAAATGAAGGGAGTAAACAAAATATATCTTTAGTCAAATTTTTAAGAAACAAGTTTTCTAATGGATATTTTTACGCTAGTCGTGGCGCAGGGGCAAAAGCGTGTAACTATATACGCGACAGGTTATAGGTTCAATTTGCAATCTAAGAAATGAAATATTTAATATTTTCATTTCGCTGCCCTGGTAACGATGCAAAACGTAGTGTTCCACCACTCAACACGCAATGCCTCCATAATGCGACGGAAAGTGAAATTTAGAAGTTTTTTAATGAGAATGGAATATTTTACCCCAGGATTCCCTGGTTCCCTCCGTATACCCTGCTATGTATAAGACGCAGCGTGAAGCTAATAAACATAAAAAAATTGTGAACATAGAATAAGAAAATTAAATTGTGAACGGGATTTCACCCTGCACTTAAAAAATATATAGTTTTTTATTGTGTCGAAAAAATAGTTTAAAAAATTATAAGAATTTTATAGTTCAACTAGCGACCCTGTAAGTAGATATTTGTAGTATTCTTATTGTTTAAAATTTAAAAATTTAAATATTAAATCTAACTTGGTGAGTATGATCTGGTGCTGTCAGTGCGGTCAGCCCAGCTGGGATCCAGAGGGGTCCCAGCTTAATCCAACAACGAATGAAAGTTAAAATCATTACAATTATCATATTTATATTCATTGATTTCTTAGGGTTCAGTACAAAAAAAAATTGCTTTAGATGATAAAATTTCTTGATGGACAAATAAGTTCAATAAATATAAAATATAAAAAAAAATATATAGTTATAAATAATAAAATTAAATAAGAAATATTTTTTCCAAAATTTGAAATAAAAAATGTAATTGAACTACAACCCCTAATTTAGAAGAATATAACACTATCATCCCTCTATAATTAAAACGGAATACTTAACCAATGGTTTCTTAATCTAACACTTTACGTCTCAATTCCGCCGCGAATCTGACACTGACAGGACTGACAGCTGTCACTCCTGACATTACTGACAGCTGTCAAATTGGACAAGTATCGCGTACTTCGGCAAATGATAACGTGTTATTAGGGGTGTCTTTGGCTTTATATCAATTTTTTGCATGATTTGTGCATTTTATTGTATCATCATCTTGTTAGCGGAGTCGTACCGGTCAGCTTGATGCGAAAAAAAGTAAATGGCATATTAGTAAGAATAAATGTACGATGGTGGCACAGTTGACGTGTTTAAATGTACGCGATAGTAGTAGGTTCAATAATGAACTCGTTAAGTTACATAAAATTTAATCATCTATATAGCTTCACCCTGTATCTCGAATATATCAGGCAGATTGATAGAGTGCCGAAGCACATTGTTCCCCGCCCCGCCGCACCGCCCGATTTCCGAGACATTGCATATCGATTGGCGGCACTGAACGCCGTGCTTTGTCTTGCTGCCCACTTAGGAGTATATACGAAATACAACGAAAAGCTAAAACAAGCCAGTTCCATTCCAATACAATAAAAACAAAGTTTTGTCTCTACATTGGAATGTTCTCGCTGTTTTCAAGTACAAAATATAAAAAAAAAACCAATGTCTATACCTATTTAATTTCACTTACGCATGCGTACAAGCTATTACGCTATTGGTTAGGTTAGGGCCAATCGCGTAACGCACGTACATACATACAATAGAAATAGATAGAGGGGTTACAGTGAAGCTTATTCAATGTAATAGCTTTTAATGGCTATAGCTTTGTTTTGCTTCCGATCGAAGGTCAAGGTTAGTAGGTTCGATTCTGATTATAAACTACTATGAAATATGTAAGAGACCTCTATTACTAAAATACTGCACCATTTTCTGTATATATTCGTCATACGATAATACACAAGAGTTACTATTTATATTGTGAAATTAATAATGAAAACACAGTTATTTATGAATATATAAATTAAAAATAATTTTATTGTTTTTAAATATATTTCATGAAGATCAATACATTTTTTAGATTCCCATTGAGGTATTTCTCAGGCACACTTGTTGTATGTACGTTTTTTTTACAATCGTACGTGCGCTACGACTGGCCTGTAATTGAATATATGTCATTAATGTAAAATAAAGTATTCCCATGCTGATTTATTTATTTTTCTCGTGTAATAGGCAAAGGGAACCTAATGTTAAGGACGCTCATTTCTCGACTGTCCTGGACACAAAGAACAATCAAACGGGACTCGCACCTATAATGATTACATTTACAATCAAGCCGCAAGCAGCCCCACCGGACCACGACAGATATATGAGGTTAAAACTAGTTAGAATACGACCAATTCCATAAAGCACGTGCACGTACATACATACATACATAACGTTAGAAATATATAGAGGGGAGAGTGAAGTACTGTAATGAAGCTAATTGAATTTAATGATGATAGTTTTTATTTAGAGGTCAGGGTGAGTAGGTTTGATTTTTGTCAGTTTTGATACCTACGTTTATTTTTAGCAGCATGCAGCAGAAGCGGCAGATAGTAGGTTCGATTCCAACTCGAGGATGTGAAGTATTGAATCTTTTCTAACGAAGCAAAGCTCATCGTTGACTTCCGCCGTTTAAGACGCAACACCTTCAGAATTCGGTGGAAATTGAGAAGCAGAATCGTCTTAGGTTCCCAGGTTGCCTCTTCTTACTCTGCTATGGACGCAATAGCGTAGCGTACGCGCATAAAAAAACTATTTCTAATTTTACGCTTAAAATTGTTTTTGGTTTGTATAATAAACGTAATGAATTTTGTTAAAGATATGTATGAATACATTTAATATGTTTTTCATTTTTTTTCTTATTTTTTTTCAAACGCTATCCCACTGTGTCATGACCTCATTCCTTAATTTCCTTCATTATCAAACACGTCATAATTAAGTTATAAATACAAAGTCGTGTCAAATTTTTGAAAGAAAGTGTTAATTCCAGTTAATTATAATTGTTTAACTGTTTTAACGTGTCAAGGTTGACAAGGGTTAAGTTTAACGACTAATTTTTATACTAATCCTAATTATAAAAAGAACGATAGTAAAGTATGCCATCTCAACAAATTAAAATATTAAATATTTTATTTCCTCGAGTGGAAATCGAACCCGCAACCTGTCTTTTATAGTCGCTTGGCCTTCTCCACGTCATACACATTACTTGTTCAATAAAATCACACGCCCCCGATTGAACTCCCGACTAAATCTATCTAATCTGATATTAATTAATTCCCCCGAATAGGAATCGAACTAACAACCGTCGACACATACACTGTGCACTGTAGGTACCTAGAATACTTGTTCAATAAAATCACACGCCCCTCAATCGAACTCCCGACCAAATCTAAATTTGACTTCAGTTGAGCCGACAGGGTAATTGCCCCGTCTCCGCTCCGGTGCGATGGCAAGATTAACTTTAATTTGGTAAAGGTAATTGTGCTTGTAATTTCAACGCTAATTCTTACAGTTCAAATGGTTTTTGATCTTTTATTTTGTGTTTGTTTGTGCATCTTGTTAAGGATAGAGGTGGATGTGTGGAATGTTTTAGGGATGGTTTGTTGTTGGGTGGCGTAGTTTAATGCCGGTATTTGTCTTGGTAAGCTGGAGCTGGCAACTATACCCCATGAGTGAAGATTAAGCCAATAAAGCATAAAATAAAAAATCGGCATGTTGCTTGGAGGATGCTAAGAAGCACTAAGCCTGTGGTTTACCAAAATTTCAACGGAACGGGGATGAAATGGAATTTTGCATCTTATAATAAAAAAAATTTGTAAAATAAAAATAGAAATAATGAGGTAGACTAAAAAAAATCAACCACAAAAATGGAGAGAAAATTTTATTGATTAAATAATTTAACGAGATGCCCTATTAATAAAGCTTATACTTCGAGTATGGTTGTGGGAGTCTAGTTCTCACTGTATGCAAAGTCTATGTCAAAAATTAATTTCCTTGCCAAAGCCAAAGCCTGTGAGAAGAACAGAGCTATATAACTATTCATCCTATAAAAGATTTTTATGGAAATGGTACTTTCACAACCGTCGCGTTACCAGTCTAACGCTACTTCAAGCCTATAAATTACCAACGTTAAGTAATTAATTTAAAACTACATTCATTTAAACCCCAAGGAAGTTCCACAATTTAATTTTGCGCTCTCAATCATGCCCTCTTAAGCTCTCTCAGTGAACTTTTTTCAAAAGTTACCTAACTTTTTTAGCTTTTTAATACTTTTTGGGTTTTTTTATTATAACTTTTAAAATTTTTTAGTACTTTTTGGTTTGTTTATTAATGTTTTAGACCACGCCTTCGATATTAATTCTAATAATGTTATCATAACTCATTTGGACTACCGTGGTAGGTACCTATGGGTGTTGCTCTAATGTCATTATTTATTTTTTTAATTGATGTTGGGTGGTTCAGTTCTGGTTTGCCACCTATGTAGATTGTATTTGGCACACTTTTTGTGGAAGCCTTGAAGATATGTTGTTATTTATTATACTAGATTTTGCATAATCTCTGTTATTAGAGTAGCTTAATTTTTTTTAAGCTTCGCATATACCGCAAATAGCAGGGTAGGCAGAGGTAACCTAGTGTTCAGACACTCCCTTATCTACTTTTCGTCAAATTCTTGAGGCTTTGCGTGTTGAGTGATGGAACTCAATTCCGCGCTTTGCCTGCTTATCAGAGAGAAAAAAATAATTTTAGAAATTATTTTTTTAAATGCCGCTAAAGCTCAATAATGGTAAATTGTAATCGTTTTCAATAAAATGCTTATAATTACTATATTATTTAATGTTTTTTTGGCTTGGCTCGACAAATTTACGGCAAGTATAAATGGAGAAAGTTGTATAACACTAAATTTTCTCATTCTCCGCGCGTACACTACAAAAAAAGGAAGGTGCGTGAAGATAAAATACTAATATCAATAGATAATCCTCGATCTCTACTCTCTACGTCACCTGTCAACGCGCTCTATACAAATTGCTCACCGATATCAAACTAAAAATCTATTAAAATGTAATTTATAGCATTTAAAATAAGCATAAAACTTATCTTCATACAAATCTTCGGGAGCTAAAGTGAAACAAATAATAAAACATATGAAACTAGAAAGAGAGACAGAGCAATACAAACGAGAGAGATGAAAGTTCTTCTTCCGGTTGCGCCGGCGCAGGTGACACGAAATTTATTCCGAATTTCAAAACCTCCACATATATTTAATACGAAATGATTCAAACGGCTTTTTAAATATGGACATCCCTTATTCTGTGGTAAAGGTTGACAGTTTTATATTTGTCGACGATAATGCCGGAGAGAAAAAACACTTTGATTTATTTGAAAATAATACAGTGATGATAACCTGCCATAGAGTTTTGTAGAGACGCGGGAGATATCGATTTTGATTGAGATTACTTGTAAAAAAAATATTTAAATATTATATTTTTACAATATTTTCAAAATGTTGTTACACATTTGGGAAATGGAAATAATAAAAAATTGAAAACCATATGAAATGTTTCTTAGGCAGTTTCCTTCTACGTTTAAATTTTCATACGTTTTCAAAAAGGCAATTTTATAATATGTCATGTAAGTGCAAACACTATAGAGTGATGAGTGGTGGATTTCAACGCCGCATAAAAATAAATATTCACATTTTCAATAAATAAACACATTTTCATTCAAGTTCTATATATATTAGATATGGGAAACTAATATGGTACACTTTATAGTACAAGAAACTTTACTCAACTTTTTGCCGAAGTCCTTTTTCTGTTGCATAATTGATATATTTTGGTGAGAAATAATATCATTATGAAATCAATATTAGATAAGAATATTGTAGGTGGAGAAGGGGAAAAATTATAAATTCAGTGTAGCTTCTGACATATATTAAAGAATAATTCTACTCTAAGGGAAAAAAAATGTTTTTTTTTCATCTTCACGCTGTATCCCGTACATAGTACGAGTACCCGTACGAGGTAGGCACAAGTCATAGCGGGGTTGGCACTAGGTTCTGAGGTGCACTCCTCAATTCTAATTAAGATACTTCCGTTCCCTATTTTCTGTGGGATTTTGGAAGGAACTATCGTATAGGAATATTGACGTAGCTTGATAAACCTACAGTTTAGAGCTAAGTTAAATCGTTTCAAGTTCAAAAAAGTAAATAATTTTAAAAATGGATTATTAAAAACATTTTTCTAATCTGAGTATAACACAAAAATAGTAAAAATATTTATAAATCAGTTATAAAATTGAGAACAGAGAAATTCTACATTCTCCACCTATCTAAGGAGCTTATCTAAATACGTGGTTTAAACCAAACAATTTTGAGAATTTCACTTATTTAAGAGAAGAAATGGTTATATCTCATTATAATGCAAAACATTAACATAATTATGTCGTTCATATCAATTTAGTTACGGCTGACAAATCGAAATCGTTTAATATGAAATACTCCAAGTCTTTTGTAGACTCCCGGATTTTTTGGTTATACCATTTTTATATGAGAATTAAAATCCCATAAATTTGGTATTTAGTGGTATTTAACAGATTAAGTTGTCAGGTGACTGTTGGTTTTCTTATATTTTTTTGTTACACAATAACTTATAAATTGTATAGAAATTAGTATTGATAGCATATAATTATTGCTCTCGCATTTTAGATGGTAGCGTGGTTGGGAGATGTTTTACTGAGTATGAAGATTGGAGGATCAATTCTTCGGGATTTCTTTAAAATTATAATTTATTTGGAATGAGGAAGAGGCATAATCTCAAGATGCAGTGCTCATTACCCCGTTATTTACATTCCGCTTACAGTCCGCTTACACGTTGTCTCTCTACACCACAGTGACGATCAAATTAACAAGTTTAATATTTTTTACCACGGAACTCAGTGTAGACACCCCGTTCCCATTAAGACATCTCCGTTCCCCACTTTCCACCGAAGTCATTGAGTAGCAGGACTCAACGTCGTTTGCCTCGTTACAAGAGTCAGGTTCTTTCGATCTACTTTGCATGAGGCAGATGATTCAATATAAATAAAATCGAAATTTAGCTACCGTAAAGTACGAATGTATAACTTTGTTTAAAAAAACGCTTATTCATGTTTACCAAGAGGATGTGCGTTCACATTTCAACGTCTTATTTTTTTATTAAAAAATAACAAACCGCTTCACGCTTTTTCCCGCACAGCAGGTTAAGCACTGTGAACCTAGTGGTAAAACTCCATTTCTCCTTTTCACTAAATTTTCAACGCATTGCGTGTTGGGTGTTGAGCGGAACTCATCGCCGCGTTCTGTCTATTAGAGAGGCGTTATAACAATAGTTTATTTCCCTGAGCGGGTTTTGAACCTGAAACCATCACGTTTAAAGTTAGAGGTTCGTCTCAATTCTATTTATTCCATTTTATTTATTCTGTTATTAAAACATTATTCAAAAATCTATTGTTTTGTCATATTATTAAGTAAGCACATCAAAAGTTTCACAGAAATTTAATATAAAATAATAAAATCAATACACAATATGAGATTAATCTTACAAACTACCCACCTGTGGGAAATTCTCCCGGAAGCCCAATTTGTCGACTCTACGCCCATCTTATAGCGCGACTTCCGGTTTGAAATAAGTACGATTAAGTGCACAGCGTCCGGTTTGTAATGAATTATATTATAGATGCTGGATTTGAACCTAAGAAGGCAATTTGTCAGAATAATCGAATTAAGATGTATGGGGTTTTTAGTTGCAAATGTATAACTTTAATGTAAGTACATCGATGTCTATAGAAGTGTACACAGGCCATGTCTGTCTGACAACGTGACAATTGTCACGTGTTGACACGCTCTGGTAGGAAGAACAAGCGCGGCGTTGAGTTCCGCCACTCAACATGCAATTTATCGAAAATTTTCCATTTTCCGGAAAATGGGTCTTAAAAGTCTACTAGCCACATTTTCTACAATATTTTCGAGATACGCACATTTCGTGGTGAAACTTAACTCCGCGTTTTTTCTTTTTTCCAGAGCAGAAGAAAAATAAAAAATCATACTCACAAAGTTGGCTAGTACAGCTTTTTAGTATTAAGCCAGTTGTTATATTCTTGCAATGGAATGGGATTTAAATAAAAATAAAAAAAAAGTATAATCTATTTAGCAAAAGTTGGCACATTAAATGAAATCAATCAAATTGGTAGCAAAATAAACTAAGGCTACAATACAAAGGATGCCGATTAGCCATTGATATAAGCCGATCAATTTTAAAACACGCGTGAACCCTGGACTTCGTGGAATTGCAACGGTATATCTAATTTTGGCGGGTGCGCTTGTCGCTTAAAGGTGAATTTGGTAACGTATAGAGTAATGTTCGTACAGAATTCTCAAAAGTTTACCAAAAATTGATATCTGTTTCTCCCATATAACATCATAAAAGTTTAGAGAAAAGCCTAGTGTCGAAATCCTCCTATCCGATTACATGTTAAGTGGCGTAACTCAGTGTTGTAACTTGAAACGAAATAAAGGAAATATTAAATTTCCTCAAGTGGGAATGGAACAAACAACTTATCGCGCTAAAATCGCTTCGCGCACAACTGGCCTCAAAAGTTCTATTAAAACAATATACTCAAACATTTCCACCTACTCTGTGCCTACTAAGCAGTCACTCGACACGCGTACGCTAGCGCCCCGCGCCGCTCACGCCAAGCTCCGCCGTCTATCAGAGCTACCAGATGCCTAAACGTGTTAAATTAGATAACAAGGTGATTTCGTGTGAAAATATCTTGTTTTTTTTTAATAAATCAAATCAGCTTCACGCTGTATCCCGCACACAGTAAGGTAGGCAGAGGCTGACTGGCTGCTGACTGAGTGACAATGAAATATTTCCATTTTCTTCGCTCTGGTGTCGAGGCAAAACGCACCGTTGAGTTCTACGACTCAACATGTATTGTCTCCAGAATCCGGCGGGAAACGGAGTGTCTTAACTCTTAACACCAGGTTTCCTCTGCCTTTAAAATATTTTCATATCCCTGTAGACTAAGTACGGCGTTGAGTTCCAACACTCAACACGATATGTCTCAATATTTAGATAGAAAGTGAAGTAGGATTGTCTTAATGCTAGTTTTCCTACTTGATAGGAAAAACGGTGAAGCTTAGAAAAGGTGAAGGATTTTTAATAATTTTGACAGGTCACAGGTACGAGTATGAGCGAGTATGTGTGATGGTAGTTGAATACGATTCCACCACTGTTCCACTAAGTAATTTTTTTTTCTTCATGTTGTAAATATTTCCTCGGTGTGCTCCGGAAAAGCGCAGCGTTAAGTTTCCTTTTCCAAAATCGAATTTCTTTAAAATTATTATAAAACGGGGTACTGTCTTAATATTAGGCTCTATAAATACTTGCTCGACAAATATAAAAATAAAAAAATACACACACAGAGGTTTTATAGTCTATATTATAATTTCAATACAAATATAGCATTACATATACTGAAATAAAGGTATGTATATGAATATTATTATAATATTTCCGGGCCTCGACTCTACCTCTATAGTAACGTAGAAACCGCAGTTCTCCGTGACAGTAATATATATAATTACATGCATGAAATAACTATACCAATTTATATTTTATTATATTCTGAACATCTGTATATACCTTAACAAGTATTTTATTATTAGTATATGTAAGGAATTATACTAAAAAAAATATTAAAATATTTTTTCTAGTAATATTAAAATATTTTGTGATTGTAAGCGCAACGATTGTGGGTTTGATTTTCACTCAGGGTTGAAATAATTTCATTTCCCCGCTCTAGTGACAAGACAAACCGCGACGTTGAAGAATGAAGTGTCTCAACACTAAGTTTATACAGCGTGAAGCCTAAAAAGAAATGAAATACAATTTTTTTAACCTTTCACAACTACTGTCGCGGTTCTTAACAAAACCACAAATAAACAAACCCATATTTAGATGATTCTTATACAGCTTTTAAGAGTTTTCACGAAGTTTAAAGTAAGTTTTTAAATTACATTCAGCACAATATGCTTCCGGCGAGCACAATGGACTAATTGAGATGAGCTACTCAAGATAATCGCGAGCAATGCATAAGAAATCGTACGCTCAAGTAAAAGAACTGGACTGGACTCAATTATACTCGAATGGAAAGTTCCAGAAAGCTTTCTAAAGGTTTATTATTTTAATAATTTATATTATTTTCCGTTAGATGTATTGTTTTTTTTAACCGACTTCTGTAAGAAAAGGAGGTTATCAATTCGACTGTATTTTTTTATTTAAAAGAATGTTACTATGCATATGAAGTTGATGACGGACGAGACGAATGATAACCAGAGATTGTGGTTGGTGATTGTGACTGTGACAGCTACGCTTAACTAATATGTAGCAATTAGATTACTAACTACACAATAACTAGTATTGTAAAGCTGAAAAGTTTATTATTATTGTTTATAAAAGTTAATTTGGTTGAACGCTTCTAATCTCAGGAGCTACTGATACGAGTTGATTTTTTAAATGGATCGTCCATTTATCCAGAAATCCATTTGTGTATTGTCCACAGGGGCGAAGTCGCAGATGAAAGCTACAAAATATACCTAGATTAATAAAAAAAGTCGTTACATCAAATAATCTAGATACATTCTAGGTCAATTAACGTAATGCCTAATCTCACTCCGTATCCCAGGTGTGGCGCACAAAGCGGAACTGGCACCTGCGCACGCGCACGTTAGGGATGCGCGCCAGCACACGATGATCTATGTACGATTTAGAGATAACATTTTTAACCGTTATGACTTAGTGATTATTTTGGTGATAGTGATAGGGTTGTGGGTTCTTATTCCGCGTATATTGTACACTGAAGAACGATAAGGTTACAATGAAGTGTAAGAAATAACCTTTTTCCATAACTTTGTTAAATCACTATAGAAATGAAAATAGTTTTTCTTCAAATAGAGATTGAGCCATTGTTATCTCATAAGCATAGAACAATACTATATGTATTCTTCATTACAGGTTTAATTTCCTATAAGAATTACGTGTATTAAACATACAAATATGTAGGAACAGCGGCCTTAAAGTTATTTTAAAGAGAATCTAGTATCAAGACACTCCGTTTTCCAAATTTCTTCCAAAATAATAAAGTTTGATATGTAACTGTAATAAAGCTCCATAATGTTTAATAATAATAACAAAAAAACCACTACAATTATATTGTATAAGATAAAAATATAAAGAAAATTACTTTATATTATAATTTACTTTTAATTCATTTTTTAACTTGTAAGATTCTATTATATATTATATAATATATATATAATATATATACATAATCTGCCATCTCCCAGGTGTGGAAGAAGGGAGCAGAGCGGAACGATGGGTCACCTGCGCAGGCGCACGAGCCTAACATGACAGTTGTAATAAAAAGGCATATCTACAAGCAAAATTTAGCTTATTTATTATTATATTTGCGTCTTTAAGAATAATAATATACAGTCACTCCGTTCTGCACTTTCTAAGTAACTTTTGTAACCAATGCGTCGTGCCCCACGAAGGTCTGTAAGATGAATATAAAGAATGTTAGATATAACTCTGTAGCAAACGGAAAACGGAAAATGGAAAATATCGATGCTAGGCTCCCTCTTCTAGAGTGCTATATGGGAATTGTTTGAAAAATAATAAAAAAAACAAGTATGCTGCAATAATCAAATGATTACTCTGTTTTCTTCTTTCCTTCGAATGCTTTATTTAACTAATCTGGCTTAACTTAATTTAACTAAACGTATTGTTATAGCTAATAACCTAGCCTAACTGAATTTTATTACATAAAAAAAAAATAAGTACCTATCGATAAGAATATTACAACACTAAACAACTCTATGATCGTAAGGGAAGATACCCCGTACTTGCGTACGAGGAGACGCGTGCCACCTTTTTTCTTTATACGTACATCACTTAGCCGACTGGACTAAATTTTAATTATCAAAAACATCCAAAATCAACTCTATTCTCTTATAATAAAATTCAATTTTAAATACCTAAAAAGGCAATAGGGTGTCTTCGCGATAGTAATAATTGTTTGGAACACACTGTACTGCTTTTGTTAATTTGAATATAAGGGTGTATTTTTTTATTTTATTTTTGTAGGGGTGAGGGTCGTTTTCACTTGCGCACGCGCCGTTAAGAGGTTAATTATTCAGAACTAATACACGGTTGTTGGATTCCGTTGTTTTCGAATAGTCCGAGCGTTGAAATTTATTGAATTGATGGACCCTGACTTGATATTGACTGTTGATTGATATGGTATTGGTTTTTGTTTATAATAGATATTATTTGTATATCTTTCTTTCTTGTAGTCACTTTGTTGAAATGGAAGTCAAATAATAGATTAAATTTATCATAATAGAAGAAAGTAAGTATAATATGGTGCAATGGAAGAGTGTCTGTGTATCTGTATGTCAGTTTGTGGCATAGTAGCTCCCAGACCCACTTGAACAGTATTATTGAGAAGTATTATAAGCATCGTTAATTTACAGGATAACTTTTTTTGTTAACGAAAGGATGTATTGTAATCAATTTCCACGGTCCTGATCGATTCCATGTTTCATGTCTTATCATTTTAATCAACAGTAGAGGTAACAGAGGTCATTTAGTTTTATATAATGTTTCTATTAACTCTCTTCTGCATAATTTTCAAGACATTGTTTGTTGAGTGGTGGTACCCAAGGCCTCGGGGAAAAGCAAAGTCCTGGAACGGAGAAGTAAAAATAATTCATTTCCCCGAATAATATTTGAACCGACAACTGTCGAGTTTACAGTTGAAAAACTAACGGTAAGTGAAGACAGATATTCAATATAATAATATATATTGTATAAGGGATGCCACCCTTACCCTTTACCCTTCGCCAATGAGGCGACACTAATATCTTGTCGACGTAAATATTGATTATATTTTTTATAATATATAATTTATATCAGTTTTAATGTAAAATGTAATTACTTGTATGGTTAGCAGCGTTTATATAAATGGTCACGAGTTCATTTCCTGTTTGAATTTAGTTTTCTTTACAGTTCTGACTATAAAGGCAATTTAAATGTCATGTTATTGTGGATTCAATTCCCACTTGAGGGAAGTTATTATTATTTTTTTGCACTTGTAAAAAACCAATGCTTGACGTCGAGTTCAGTACGTAATGCTTCGAAAATTAAACGGAAAGTGGAGAACGGAGTATCTTAATAATAGTTCCACTCTACCTACCATACTATGCGTGTAAGAATGTTTTCATTATATTGTCAACTGAAAAGCTACTTCCTAAGCCCTACCTCGTAACCCCATTAGCCCTTCCTAGTTTCGTAAGAAAAAATAAATCAACATATTTGATAAAATTATTGAAGAAAATTTTAAGTAACGATGCTGTCCCATTGCGCCATAATCCTGTATTAGAATATATTTATTATTTTTCAATAAAACACAGAAAATTCTTAAAAAATATATATATTAAAATTCTTTCCATTTCATCCAAATCCATTATTTGCAATCATGTACTTCCAAAAATATTATAATAACTATAGAAATAGCACCTTACTACAACTTTCATCCACAATAATTAGGTTCATTTCAAAAAAAAATAAAATAAAAAACACAATCAAACATACTAAATTAGTATAATATAGGTAAGTATTCATTCCAAATGAAATACTCATCCCCCGCACGCGTATCGAACCCCCGACCCATTATTTTGTGTCACGCGATTATTCTGTAATAGCCCTCATCTGGCGTATGGGAGCTAATTTACTATAGCTTATTGATTATATGTACATTTATTATAATTGAAACGTCGTGGCGCAGTAGGTCAGGGTCTCAGGGGGTAGATGTGTGTTCAATTCCCTCTTGGGGGAGATTGTATTTTTTACATTCTGGTCGACATATTGAAGCGTTAAGTCTTAGAGGTAATTTTGAAATATGTTAAATAATGGACGACAATTGAGGAAGAGAGTGTCTTGACACTATGTGCCCTCTGTCTACTCTGCTGTCGGTAAAAACGGATAACTTTTTTATTATACGACGCAGATTCAAACCCAAAAAACGAACCCGTTATGGTACAGCGCCGACCGTTAACGCGTTCAATTTCTATTCGAAGGATCTATTTCTTTTTCTTTCATTTTCTAGTTTTAATAACAAAATAAATCGCGGCGTTGAGTTCCACAATCCAACACACAATATCTCGAAAATTGGGCGGAAGGTTCCCTCTACTTACCCCGTTATATGCGGAATATAGCATGAAATTTATAAAAAAATGAGCATTATCCTAAAAAAAAATATTTCCACCTTAACAAGATCCATATGGGTCTATTGCGATATCTAAATATTTCATGATACGATTAGCCCCATATTGTAGTACGAGATACAATGCTGTAAGAGGGGATGATAGATGTTTATATAAGCCAATTAGGGGTTTGAAACCGTAGTCGCGCTGTGAGTCTGGTGTTGAACATTTGGCATACTTTTATATTTTTTGGATTTTATATTATAAATGAATGAGTAAGTCTGTCAGTCAGTCTGTTTGTTACGCTTTCACGCCTTAACTACCGGTCCGATTTAAATATTAGGTACAGAGATAGAGGTGACTCCGAGAAAGGACAAACTATTAAATAATGACTTTTAATCACAAGACTTTTATACACTTTTTTATTTTAGAAAATTCTCCATATCTCTTTTGAATATTTATCTAAAAAATAATAAGTGATGTCCAAACTACTATATGGTTATATAAAATTTTAAGTAAGACCTTCGTGGCTCAGCGGCACAGCGTTGACTGGGATTAATTATTTAATGTTCTTCACTCTGGTAGGAAGACACCGCGGTGTTTAGTTCTGTCACTCTATACTGAATGACTCAAAAACTAGGCGTCGTCGGAGTATTTTAACACTAGGTTCCCTCTGCCTACCTCCCTCTAGGAGGAAAAAGAAGCCAATTTCGCAATGCACGTAATATGTAACTGTTATAAAATGTTGACCGCCACTGTCCGTCGCGATAAACAGAGCGCTGATCAAACACGGTATGATCCGCTGAAAATATAAACAGCTGGTTTAAGGGCAGTGTTATATTTTAATTTATTTTGTTTTATAAAATAATTCGATAATTTTTAAGTGATATTTGAGATCTTTTGGATATCGGAAGAACATAGTGTTAAGTTACTCCGTTACTCATAATCCGCCGAAGTGCTGACTAGCGAAACTCAACGCCGCAGTTTCTCTCGTTATCATAACGAGGAAATTAAAATATTAAATATTTCATTCAATCGAAAATCGAATCCACAACCTGTTGCGTTTAAAGCCACACGTATAACTCTTGCACCACGACTGGCTTCCATTTATACAAATACTTACAAATATTTTATTTTTAAATATATATAATTACTAGCGGCCCGCTCGCGGTTTCACCCGCGTGAACTATGTTATTATTAATTTCTGTCTCCATGACTACGTCCTAGTGACGTCTATGCAAAATTTGAGACTCCTAGCATTTAGTAACGAATGACAAAGACAAATGTCATTAGTAACGAAGTTTCATACAAACTTTCAACCCCAAAAACAACCTCTTAGAAGTCGAATATTGCAAATTCCCGTCTTAGCGAGCACCTACGTCCTATAAATAACTCCTACGCAAAATTTGAGATTCCTAGCACATGTAGTTTCTGAGATTTCGTGATGAGTGAGTGACCTTTCGATTTTATATATATATATTTATTACATTATTACATTAGCTATATTTATTACATTAGCTACTCGCTTGTCTTTTTGCCCCTTAACTCGTGAAGCGGACGTTGGACAAACAAACAGTACACCGGGATCTCGTTTGTCGTGCCATCAGTTCTGCCAACAAGCCTTTATATGGAGAGCGGAAAATGGACTTTGTTTTTTTTATGCTGACCCAAATTGAAATTATTTGATTAGAGAAAAGTGACAGGTGAAAATGTACATCAAATCCATTATATTATAATTAACTATTTATATAGAAAACACAGTAAACATTTTTAAAAATGATATTGAAAAAGGCAAATATATTTCACAATAAAAAAATCTCTTGCAAAGTTGGGACAAGGGTCCGGGCCTTCGGTGGTAAGAGCTGCAGAGTGAGGAACCTCTTCGCAATACGTATCGTCTTAATACGCCTCCAGTATTAGGCGGATAGCCTTACTAGTCGGACGATTATTAAAGACGAATATTACATATTTCATTGTTCGAGTTCGAGTGGGAAATCAGAATCGATCCCTTAACCGTCGTGGATACAATGGCACGTTTGTGCCAATGCGTACTTAATGTTTTATTATCCCTAAAAATATTTTTTCAAAACTATAAATAAGCAAATAAAAACTATAAGAAAACAAAAGTAAAAACTTTTACATATTGACATATTGGCGTTAATCTACGCACATAAATATAAGTGTGCACTTAAAACACTAAAATCATAATAAATAACTTCCCAGTAAGAACAAACGTCAAATCACATGTGACTCGGGCAGGCATCGAACCTGTAGTTATTACCGTCAGTTTATAACAATAATCGTAATATTCATAATATCGCGCCGCGGCAAAGTCAACACGCTAACGAGGCTGGCTCAATTTGTATACAGGCTGTTCATTTTTTAATTTGGAAAAGTTTTCATTTCAGGGTTTTAAAGGAGAGAGCAGTCCTGAAATTGGGAGTGTAGTTACCATTGGTAATGTACGAAAAGTAGTGTAAATATTATTTGGTTGAATACATTAATCTCAAGAACTATTGCTTCCATTTGAATAATGAATTTTGTTTAGAATGATAATTTATCGAAGAAGTTAATGTGACATCAAGTTTATCGTTCCGACCTAACCTACAGCAGTAAGTTAACTCGGGCACTTAAAACTTGTCATATGCTATACAACTTTTAGTTATGTCCATGCAGGCTGGACCGCCCCTAGAAGCTATTCTAAATATATAACAAAAATACAAAAAAGAGCACCCTATACACAAATTAGCAAATCACCGCCGAAAGTGCGAATGACTTACGCTTCACACGTCCATAATTATCTGTGAGGAAGTCGCGTGCTGTACTAAACACAGGTTACCATGGCAACGCTGTCCTCTCCAGTAACACTTATGAAATATTAACGCAATTGATGGAAAAACGAGAGAAAATTAAACGCCATATTCGTCGAGACATTTACTATGTTATTATGGAGAGCCTCGTGCCAGGGTTTTTAAGTGTAGAGTAACATATTGTAAATTTGAGGTAAGTTCAAATTTTTTAAACAATATTGCCTAATTTTATCAGTTTTAAAATGATAAATAATGTTAATTAGGTATGGTAACACTGTTTCGTTTGACTAATGACAGCACTTTTTGTAAGAAAATTGTGTAAAAAGTGATATTTTTTCATTTGTGAAGCCATGAAGCCTAGCATCTCTAGTCTCAGGCACTATTTCAAAACATATACTTTTAAATTTTTTGTCCTCTTTTTTAAAAAAATTGTTTAAAATAACTAAAATTCCCAAAAAATCTTATTTTTTAGTTAAAAAATGAGGTGTCGACTGTTTAATTAAGTTAAGTATGGTTTTAGGCGACAGTTCGTTTACTTGCTGTTACAACTACTTGTGTTTTACACACAAAAGTCGATAATTTCATTTAGTAGAGACAAATGTGCTGGCTTGAGGCTTGCGTGCGTAACAATCACGACATTTTTGTCCTTCTGCTCAAATTCCTTAGAGGAACTATTAAAATACTTACCGTGGCTAATTATATTTTTAAGATGAGAATATTAGACAGGAGAAACGGATATTTTTAATGTTAAAAAAATGCAATACCGTGGAGGTCGTATTAGAGGTGATTTTGGCATAGCGATTGACTGGGTTCGTTTCTCACTCGTGGTAATGAGTTATATTCGGTTCCTTGTAACTTCACCTCTCTCTTAAATATCTCGAAAATTGAGCGAGGCATAAGAAACGGAGTGTGTTAACACTAGTTTCCCTATGCCCTACTATATGAGATTAAACGTAACGCTGTAGAGTTATTTCGCAATTATCATATTTCTGAGTTAATATTTCAAATCTATGCAACTCAAGCTCCCCCCCGCAGTGATCCCACAGTCAAAAATCACTAAAGCATGATTATTGATCCTTTGGCTGAACGTCTGCACCAAATTAATATGTTTTGGTGAAATATTTCTATCGTTCATAAATTTTATTGTTATTATAGTTTCTTGGTTTTTGGGAGGTCCACGTTTTTATGGCAACATTATTTATAGACCATGCATCGCATCGGGTTGTGTCACTTCTACTGAATATGTTTTTTCTAGCTTCACGCTTTATCAAAGAGGGGGTAGAAAGTATCAAGACTTAGTGCTATACATTTTTCTCTATTTTCCAGAACATTTGGCCAGAGCACTAGGATCCAGAATACTAGGCTTTAGTGGTAAATAAGTTTAATTTTTTCGGCACAAATTTTCAAATTACGGAAAATTTTCACGACACGTTAAATTATTTAATTAATTTGTTGTTGTTTGCTAATTATTTAATTTGTTGCTTCTATTGAGAATTGTATTCACAACCATTGTGTTTACAGTCAGACGCGGTCCCATTGCGCTCAGATGGACATGTAATACTTGTAACATGAAAAAGAAGCAGAGACGTAGTAACTTAGCACTACATTATCTCTGCCTATTTTAATCACTATAAAAATAACCTTATTGTTATTCCTGAATAGCTTGGTAGGCAGAAGAACCAGGCGAAATGACACTCCGTTCCCTACTTTTCACCCAACTTACGTTAGTGGCGGAACTCAACTCTGCGCTTTTCCTACCAGACCCACTGCCAATCCACCGAGAAAGAATTGAACCCATAACCATCGCATTTGCCGGAAAATTTGATCACTATAAAATGGTAAAACAAAGCTAAAAAACCATTAGACACCCATTATACCACGTGCTACGACATATGGGGCGACACCATGAAAAAACACCGTCATGTGGTAAGAGAGACGAAACGGAAGTGATTCTTACGTAGAGCCTTAAAATTGTTTTTTATGTTAGAGGATGTTTATATTAATTTATGTAATTGTTCAATCCTTTTATGTTGTTTCACCATATGTTTATGTTGGTATCGCTGATTAACTCTCATTGATGTCTGAGGGTGGTTTCCGTTTAATTTCGAATTTATTTTTGATCACCCTTGTTTCCTACATACATCCGTTTTGATGTTTTCCTATATTATTTTCTGAAATTAAGTAGTTTTACGATGTATTTGATTTAATGGTTTTTAATATACAATTATTGTTAAAAAAAGAGCGTAAAGCACTAGATATGTATATCCAAATATCTAGTGCATTCCTTTTAAATATCCGCAACTTTTATCATTATAATATTGTTTAAATTTAGTTTTCTATTTCTTATATATATGTATATATATTTACAAAACTGCATACGATTCTAACTAAGCGTCTATCAAAATACGTTCGTTCATTATACTTTTCGTTTTTCTCTGTGTCGTGCTTTATCCCTCTGTCGATCCTGTTATGCGGGAAAAAGCTGTTGGAAAGTTGCATTTTTATGTACAGATTACATTTAGATTAAGGATTTTTTTAAGAATAAACTTTAATTTTAAACGCAAAGTTTTTTTTCGTTTCTCACAAAAGCTCAATCAAACACTCCACACTATTATATTGTTTGTCAAACCGGAAGAAGAATGAAGAAAAGATAGTAGATCAAAATTAAAAAAATAAAGAGACCGCCTTCATCACCGTGTGAAAACAATGCTATTTTTTAATTCACGCCTAGGCATATCTCAGCGGGGAACTAAAAAAGTTGAAAAAAAAATTATAAAATTCAATAGGATTTTATATGGGCGAAATGATAATTTAGTATTTTTTGTATTATAATATAAAAGTCATTGTTACACCCCTTTTGTGTTATAAGCGAATTGTATTTTTGGTGATTGTTTGTGAATTTGTATGGAAAATAGATGATTTCATGGTTGTATTAAGAGATTTAATCAATTTACTTTTGTATTGTGTTTTAAAAATAGATTTTAGAACAGTTTTCCGCTATTTGCTACTAATAAAAAAAAAATACAGTATGTAAACGCTTACTAAGCAGTTTATTCTTCTAAAATCTTAAATATTCTCTTATCATTGTAAAGATAGAAATTTTAATATATATGTGTTTTATATAGAGAGGTGATTTAGACTGTAAATGAAAACGATAATCTTAATTTTTTAAACGATTTTTTACTTATACGATTATTATACTTTAAACTAGATTACTTACTAAACAAATAATTAAATTAACGCTCAAAATGCTTATCATATATACAAATATATCGAAAACCCAAAAAATATCCTAGAACATTATCAAAATAGAAAACAGTATTTTTTCTAAAAAAACTATTTCGAGATATTTGACTTGTGTTTATCATCAATTAAAATGTTAAACTTAACTCGTGTTAGAGAAACACTTGAGTTTTACAAGTATTTATTTTCGCTACCGACTTCTTCCACTTCAAGTTTTTAAGCATTTTTTTATTAATATCTCACACTTTTAAAAATAACAATATGAAAAAAACATTTTTCACCTAATTCATGCATCTCACGCAGTTCATATTGATCAACCTCTAGATATACTACAAAAGTTAAAGTAATACTACGGTATATTAAAATGTACTGTATTTTCACGCTTTATCCCGCAAAACAGAGTAGGCACTCCATTTTCATTGCGTGATGAGTAACGAAACTTAACCACGCTGAATATCTTTTTAAAAAACTGAAATGGAGTGAAAATCTTAGAATATTGTTTAAATATAAATTTACCTATATTTCATAGAGGTGTGAAAATAAAAAAGAAATATATAAGAGGCATTCGCGAAGTCAACACCATCAGAATTGATCCATCAGGTAGCCTCGTTACACGTCACATGTTTTTTATATCTTTTAACAAGTGTTTTTTTTCGATGGTGAGAACCCACTGTATTTTTATTGATATTACTTGCAAGTCACTGTCGGTTTTATAAAGAGGCTTCCTTCCTTATAAGATTGGGGGTCCTTGTGGTATATAAATTAGTAAACATTTCTTTTTACTTCAAAGTTTTTGGTGGCCAATCGCTCACTCGTTGAGTTCTGCCACTCAACACGCAATGACTCCAGAATTCCACAGAAAGTGGGGAATTAACACTAGGTTCCCTCTGCTGTGTGCGGGATACAGCGTGAAGCTGATTAAATTTTATTTTTTTTAACCCAAAAAATATTATTTAAATTGGCACTAATAATTTATGAGATGTAATCAATGAAATTCCTCAGTAATACAACATTATAGAATAGATTTTTACTATACAGAACCAATTATTAGTTCTACTGTTGTAACTTAACTATTTTTTACAAATATGGGTGGCCGACGTTTGGCATTTTTAATTTACGCGTACACTTTTTATTTATCCACTAAAAATATATAGATGTGAAAATTTCAAATTTATTGATTTCTTAACCGAACTCTTCATAACTTAATAATGTCCATCGAACGGGTGTTAAAGAGGTTTTTTTTATATTAATAATCTACCGTGACAAAGGCTAGTGGCCATTTATGGCAAAAATTGCACTTATTAATAAAGTCTCACGTCGTTTTTTTTATTTTATTATAGGTTAACACTAATAATTTAATTTTTTAGTTCACGGTGGCCCTGGTTTTTTTGAGGAAATCGGTTAGTGTTAAGTTGGGTGAATTGACTTTGAATTATCATTTTCTAATAATGACGCTATCGGTTAGGTTAGGTTACAAATTTAACTGGAAAAAATAGTAAAATATTTTTAAAACAACTAAAACGTATACAATTTTGAACGTAACACATGAACCCGCACTATTTGGAAACCATCCAAGGGCTCTGACCACTAAGCCATTAGTTCTAATCAAGTTACGTCGGAATTGAATAACTTTCATAGGATATAAGAGAAACTAGCCACTGTAACCTATAAATTATATTTGATATCAATCTACTTATATTTGCTATAGCTATGATGATAGTAGCAATTAGGTAAGAAAAAATTTTTATTCATCACATTCTAAGAAAATGAACGGATGATGTCGATCCTTGATTCGGTACACATCGTTACCGACAGGTATCTTATAAGGGTCGGGGTACACTGAGTGTATTTCAATAAAAGGTATTAGGTATACCTTCTGTAACTACACTGACGACTTTGAAGAGGTGCGAGTTCGAGTTCAGTTATTTCAATATTCTTTTTATTTTCTACTTTGTATAATGTGTGAACGACACACAACATTTTACGAAAAGATTGTACACACTCACTTTTATAGTTCCAAATCTACGTTAAATAACGTAGAAAAAGGATTATACCTTACCTTAATGGGCACGTGGCGTAGGGACACAAGGGAAAGACTGTAAATGCAAAAAGGTATGGGTTCGATTCTCAATCGAGGGAATGAAATATTTTCTATTCTTCACTCTGATTGGAATGTCTTAACACTAGGTCCCTTCTACCCACATACGAAATACTATATGAAGTTATAACAAAATAAAATGTTGATCTAAATATACCACAAGCCTAAACACCGGATGCTGGCAGGAACTCTTCCGTTTCTATAATATATTATAGTAATTACAAGTTTTTATCTGAATAAAAAGTGTTTCTCACGGGACGGTGGCGTGATTGTGGCTGTAAAAGGCATAACTTTCATAATATGAAAAAAAGACTTAAAGGAGCCGTCTTCGCGCGCTACGGCCTCTACGGCTGACTGTAAAACATGACGGTTGAGGGTTGGATTTCCACTGGAGAGAATAGATTATTTTTGTTTTCTGGTTTTGGTCACAAGACCAAGCGCGGCATTGAGCTTTGCTACTCAACACCCCATGTCTCGTAAGGTGGGCAAACAGAGCATCTTAACATTAAGGTCCCTCTGTCCACCGGCTCTTCTCACCAGAACTGTCCTGGACCTTCCTGGGAGGCCTTTCTGCTTTTTGTTTTTGAAGTAATGTTATTTGGAAAAAAGTATTTGTTTTCTAATTTTTCAAGCTCAATCGTTTGTTGATAAGAATTCTGGAGTGGAAATCAGGCTATTCTGGAGTAGGCATGGACCACCCGTATCCATCTTTATTCGTATGCCTAAACGATTAAATTTTAAATAATTTTATTGTTTTTAATTTTAAAGCATAATGTCCTTAACATAGTTCTCAAAACGAAGAGAAAAACATTCTGCAATTTTGAGTTACATCTAAATCGAATCTATTCCTAGCATAAGCCATAAAATTAGACACTAGGACCATCCACTCAGCCGGCTTTAATAGAGGCCAATATATGAAACGAATGAAAAAATATTTTTTCACCCATTGTGCGGACGCCGCGGTCAAACACCATATGTGCCACGTGGATATTGCAAAAAGTTTGTTATAGCTACGAAAAACTAGTTTGTTTAGCTTATACTAACATAACCTGCAACGGTTCTAGTTCATTTTACTAGAAAAATTGTGTATACCGACTGCGCGACGCAGGAGGGTAATGTGTTACCGTCTAATTATGTATAAATGTTCGTCCTTATGTGGCGTTGTAGAGACTTAACGGGTTATTCTTTTTAATTTTATTGAAGTTGAAAAAAGTTATATACACTGTACCATAGGGCGTAGGCATTGTACTATGGTACAATTATCCATTCCTGAGAAAGATTTCATTCATTTTATCTGGTTAAGCCTAAAAAACCTCTTCAATTTCGAAGGCAAAGCGTGGCGTTGAGTTCTGCCACTCAATGCTTCCAGCGTGAAGCCAGGAAAGAAAACTCTATATTTCCCAAAAACTTAGAAGTCAAATTTCAACGATGTTCGCCGTGAAGTACCGAGTGTCTGTTTACTGTCAGGTTATTTAGGAATAATTTTGTATATTATGTACAAATTTCTATTTTTCTAATATAGAAGGAGAAGGCTTTAAGTAAGTTCCAATATTCATCGCACAATGCCAAAACTTAATAAAAATTAATCAGATTTTATTATACGTATATTACATTCATTAAATAAGAGAGCCAAAGAAAAACAACGAAAAAACTTCATCAAATATCCAAACTTTTACTGTATATAACCTTTTATTTATATTAAAACACCTAAAAAAAAAACGAACCTAGGCCCAACAAAAACTTATAGTCCAAGGTTAGGTCTATTATGACAGCTGACTGTAAGCAGAGTACGGCAGTAGGCCAGTGGGTGGNAAGGCAGTTCTGCTGAGAAGAGCCGGCAAGAAACTCAACAGTTGCTCTTTTTAAAATCAATGGTACAATCTATTACATTAGTTGGCAGCTATCCTGCATTACATTCAATAGACATTAATTCCATACATGTTTGTCCTCTAAATAGTCAGGTTGTACTTACTACTACCTACTAAAAGTAGTTATTATGTATGTATAGCAGGGTAAACAGAGCCTAATGTTATAACACTCTATTTCCCACCTCCTGTCCAATTTTTCAGAAATAGCGTGTTGAGTAACAGAACTCAAAACCGCTTTGTTTTATTATTAGAGCAAGTAAGAATTGAACGCACAACCATCGTGTTTACAAAATTATAATAATCTTTAATTAATTGCTTAATCTTCGCAATTCCAAAAATCTGATACAACTTATGAGAAAATAACTGTCACAGATTCTCACACTAACCTACATCTGTCAATGTTCACACGTAGCGCTCGTTATCCACTCAATTGACCGTTCACGTGAAGAGTAACCGAGATTTTGTCGTAAAAAACTAACATTTTGATATTAAAAAATGAAGATTTTAATAAAAAAAAAGTGTTAAAAAATGACAGCATCTGTTTTAGTATTGTGGAATATTCAGAAGACAGTTGCTACAATGATATTGCAAGGCTTCTCCTAAGATGCGCAGGCGCAGGCGTGAGCAGATGGTTTGCAATTGCCAGTTTTTATGCATAACAGTAGGTGAATTAAAAATCATAATATTAAATGGTGTTTACATGAACTAAGATATTGATTACTATCTGTAAAATACAGGAAATAAGTAAAAATAAAATAAAGTTTTTTTGTAGGTTTCGTTTGCTTTTCTCATCAAAGTTGTTAAAATATTATAATTTTACAAATCCGACTAGGTTCCACAGATAAGGTCATACAAACAAACTCTTCGACTTTCGGCTTTATTATACTGAGTATATTTTTTTTGCTTTACGCTGTATCATGTATATAACAGGGTAGGCACAAGAAATAAAGTATTAAGATACTCTGTTCACTTGAATGATGAAATGAAAATAATTTGTTTCAACGTCCTGGAATTGAACCTACGGCCGTCACATTTTCGGTCTGACGCTGCTAACACATCAAAGAACTTATAATCAAGTTATAGAGTAACATTGATCTACCTGTCACTTTACCTTCAAAAACCTTTCTCTAAATGTAGTCTTCTCAAGCCATATGAGACATCGCTAGAGGCACTCAGTTATGACGGTTTTTTGGTTTCCAGCAAAACCATGACAAAATTATGGAATTTTTACAAATTAAAAAACCTGATTTTGGCGCTTCAAGCGATTCCTAAGATATAAATAAAGTCATAAATGTTATACGGTAAATCGAACTCGCTGTCTAATTTAGTTTTAATGTAACGTTATAACCATTCGATTTGTTCTGCAAAATCCCTTTTTACCTGGTTCTTGGATTTTTGATGGTGACTTTTGACGCTTGAGGCGTTATCGTGTCGAATATTATTCTTAAATACGTTAGCCAAATTCAAAAATTATATTTTCTTTGTTAAATATTTTGACTCGTATATTTATGTGTCTTTATTATCATAGAAAAAGAACCCAGGTCCTCTGCCTGAGAGGTAACCACTAAGACCTCAGGTCTAATAATATTTATAAAGATGAACAATTATGACACGTGTACACTTGAGTTTATATAACGTTTTTTTATACAATTACTTACTTATGAATGGATATTTAAAATGACAAATTTTGAAGGACTTTTGCAGGAATATTCTAAAGTAAAGTTTATTATATACGATTAAGGGTATATTATGCGATGAATGTTTAACTAATTATGGTTAGTTCCGTACAAAAGTGCAATGATGCGCGAAAAATGGACTGGAAGTCCAGAGATCTGACCATGCACTTCAATCTTTTAGTTTTGATACTTTAATACAAAAATATTACATTTATTTCAAAATTTAGATTACGCCAAATAATATGTTATGTATTTTTTAGGAAACTTATAAAACAAGGGAATAAGAATTTCGACGTCCTTGATGTGAACGTATCGCTTGTACGTTTAGTGATGACGTTTGAGTGTGTAGTGATCAATGCGCTTGAACGGTTTCTAGGAGGTGCGGATACTAACGCTGCGTTAATTTTTTTATGTTTCCTAAAAAACCTATGTTTCTTATCCTATGTTTCTTCAAAATTTAAAGAATATGTGGTCTGTAGTGTTTAATTAATAAACTTTCAAAGTGAAAAATAGCGCATATAAACCATATTTGTCTACCGAAGCGGGGAAAAGCAAATAATTTATTCCCTTAAGTGGAGATCAAATTCATCATTCAAATCAAGATCAAATATATATCACACCTAATATCAAGACTATTCGATCAAGTAAAAATAACGACATTATTGGCTATTAAGCGGAAGTGCGATATCTTACAAATTCTGCTTACTTCCGTTGAAACCTTTTCGGGGGATTAAAGTCTCTTTAGTTCCTCAAATTATCGGCACACCCCTCTTTCGTCCCCTTTCAACCCCCTTACATGGAAACGCTAACATGATGTAATTAGAACTTAAATTATCCTGACTCAGAAATATCCTGGAATTTTAAAGTTAAAACAATGTATGAAAGTTATTTTTTGTCACAAAATTATAATTAAATTTAAAAAGTTGGAGAGCATTTTTTTTCATTAAGGATGTTTTTCGTACATTTTTTCGTTAATTAATACAATGATAGTTAGATTGGCGTCTCTAAGTGAAACTTAAAATGCAGTCTATTCTATACAAAACTATATTTCTAAATATAAAAGCCACAGAAAAATACGCATGAGGCCTTCGTGGCGCTGTGACAGAGTGTACAAGTTCCGTCACTTAACACGAAATATCTCGATAATTCGGCGGACAGTGTGTCCTATGATCGTCTCTATATGTGCCCTCTATCTACCACGCTGTCTCCGGGATACCGTGTAAATCTAAAAAATATAATTTATTTATATTATACTAGCGGACGCGCGCAGCTTCGCTTGCGTATTTAGGGGGTGAAATCTAATAACCCATGAAACACGTATTCAATTAAATACTTTTAAAAATCTAAATTTCAAATTTTATAAAAATCGATGCCGATTTAATTTTTTTTTCCATACAAACTTTCAACCCCTTTTTCACCCCTTTAGGGTTAATATGTTTCAAAATCCCTTCTTAGTGGATGTCCAGATTACGAAAGTAAACATCTGTCCAAATTTCGCATTTCTACCATCAGCGGTTACGGCTGTGCGCGCGTCTTACCTCAGTCAGTGAGGACAAGTCCTTTTATATATATAGATTAATCAAATATTACATTCCATTATTTATTTTTATAGCTTTACGCTGAATCTTGCACATAGGAGAATAGTTAAAGGGGACCTGGGAACCTAGTGTTAGGACATACACCGTTCCCTTCAACGTCACGCTTTGCCTCGTTACCAGAGCGAGGTAATGAAAATATTAAATATTTCGTTACGTTTACAGTTGCACCACTGGACCACAACGGTTTCGTTTAATTGAACTACCCATTTCGTCTCATCACTCATCACCCATTATATATACCTAAGACTAGAGATTCAACCAGTATCTTATACTTCTAAATATAAAAAAAATGTTTCTTCATCTTATTTAGATAATAATAGCAATTATTCGGACAAATTTCGGCAAAGTGGCTGAAATTGGTCACTAAGCAGGTAATTTGGTGCCAACGGCCAATGCTTGCGAATCCCTAATTGAATTAGATGGCACCGGATATCATTTTGGACGAAATGAGTGATGATTTATTATGTAATTGTTAATTTAGTGGTCAGAATGGTACTTGTGGTTTTCTGGTCGTTATTTAATAGTGTTGTTGTTTAAGAAGTGGGAGTTTAAATCGTAATAAATTAAGCTTTTAATAATATAAAGTTCCTCCAAGTTCGAGTTATCGCAACGGTTGTAGATTCGATAATCACTCGGGGAAATTAATTATCTTATTTTTCACTTCTTTGTAACAAGATAAGGCGGCGTTCAATTCTGCCACTCAATACGCAATGTCTCGAAAATTCTGTCGAGTGAGGAATGGAGTGACTTACCACTAGGTACCCTCTGTCTACTTTTTTTTTCAGTAAATAACAAATATACTACACTATTTTTTTTTCTCGCTCATTTTTTTATCCCGCTTTCATCTGTATCGTGTCAAATGATACTTTGATGACATCTCGTTTATATTTTTTATTTGCAAAACCGCACACGTCCACTAATAGAATGTAATAACCGTCTAACAAGAGTAATTTATAATTTAGATACTTTTTTTTATTTTGGTTGGTTTCCTGATGATTTGTATTTTTTTATCTTCATGAATAGTTATTGGTAATGGACGTGGTCGCGCAGAAGCACAGCTATTGGCTTTAAACGCGTTGGATGTGGATTCGATTTCCACTGAATTGAATTATTTTCATTACCTCAGTCTGGTAATAATACAAAACACGGCATTGAGATACGGTGCTTAACAAGTAATGTCATAAAATTGGGCGGATAGTGGAAAGTCCTCTTTACCCTATACCCTGTTATATACGGGATACAACGTGTAGCTGTAAAAAGAGCAAAAATACAGCAAAATAAATTATCCAATTGGACAATACCCTCTCAATATTGAAAGTATAAGTACAAGCAAAGGAAAAAATACTATTCAATTTCATACCACACTACACTACGGTCGATGAGTTGTGGCCTGAAATTATGCTACGCAGATTTAGTTCTAGAATTTTTTCTTACTTTTCAAGCATACATTGCAAGCAAGCTGACATTCCAAAATTCAACAAGCCTAACTTTAAAGCGGCCACAACTTGTCAAAAGTACTGTAACTACTTATATTATACGGTCAAACCTCTGTTATACAGTCATAAATCGTACACCACGCCCGCGCATACCGACGTCATAACTTGTGATTTTTTTCACATCTACCTCCGAAACCTCTCGCTACTACAGAATTTATGATTTTATTTAGAAACGCGTGAGGCAAAAAGTTAATCGATTGATCTTACTGTTTTTTGTTTGATGCTGCCGTGGCCAGGGGTTGAGGACTTGGTCAGTTTTGAATAAAGTTGCTTTCTATGCTGTATTTAGACTAACATTTGAACTAGCGGAACTCGAATTCGCGGAATTTAGAACCATTCAAGAACTTTTGCCGATTTAGCCAAAATTAACCTTAAACCCTTATTTTTCTTTAAAAAAATCTGCCATTTTAAGAATGATACATTTTTATAACTTCAAGCTCTTTATCCGCAGAATAGCGTAGGCAGAGGGAACCTAGTGTTAAGACACTCCATTTGACAAGCGAGAAAAATTAAATATTGTATTTCCTCTCGCACTTACAGCTCGCATTTACAGTCGCTCGCTTATGCCGCTTATGTACTCCATGGCTGGCCTTACAAATCTTTTTAGGCCTTTTAATAGATTATCTTACAAAAGCATAAGTTACAGCAAAAAACAATATATTACTTAATTATACAAGATTAAAAGTCGAATTTACCCGCCACCCATTGTACGAAATGAAAATAGATCTTCGCCCGCCCGCCCTCGGTCCACGCGACCGCCCACTTAAAGCTTCATTCCAAAGATATATTTTGATACTTTGCAACCATTTAATAACTGGTTGCAGAACGGTGAAGTAGCAATTAAAAGTATATTTAGTCAGTCATATCAATAGAATCATCGATTATAGTTTTTTCTATGCAATTTTGTATGGACATCTCAAATCCAAAAGGTAGTATATATTAAAATAGTCCTTTTTACCTAAAAAATATGTGAAAAAGGCCCTTTTTTGCAAAAAATGGTAGTGGGTTCGATAAATCGTTTGTACTAAAAGCGTGTCTAATATCGTGATTATTGGTTATTAAATATAACGTTTAATGTAAATGAATTCAAACCGCTAATATTGTGTCATTCTGTCAATCAATCATTTTGCAAATTTTAGTATAAATTAGATTCTATAGTGGCGCAGTGGGGTAGACTCTGGCTGTATACGCGATGGGTGGGCATTCGATCTTCTTTGGGAGCAATTTTTTGTATTTAATTTATTAGATTCACGCTGTATCCTGCTTATAGTAGGATGAAGGAACCTGGTGTTGAGACACTTTGTTCCCCATGCTCTGGTTCTAGATTTTACGTGTTGAGTGGCATTACTTAGCGCTGCGCTTTATTTTATTACATGAACTAGAATATATTATATATAGTTCAGGGATCATTCTAAATAATTATAATTTTCCTGTTTTCACTAAAAAGAGAAAGTTAAAAATGTAGAAAATCAAATCCTTATGATCTGAGAGAAGCTACAAAATTTACTTCACACATATTTCAGTAAAATAATTTTGTATTTAAATTAGAAAAAAAGATAATCTACGGTGATTGCATTACACGTACATTAAAAAAACTCAACTATGGACTTGCAACCAAAATTGAAATAACTCTAAAACTTTATGATAATTTGCCTATTTCTTGCCCATCTCCTGTCACTTGTTATCTTAAGCTTTCTTTTATCTTTGACTATACGTAAAAGCTCCTACATGAAAGTTGACGCCAAATTAAGTAGTTAGAAGCTCATTGTCACCCGTCCACCGGTCAAATGGGCAATAAAACTTAATTTATTGTGTCCACGCGCCTATAAATGCTTTACAAAAGGATAAAGGCGTTTTTGTTTGACAATTGTCATCCCTTTACTTTTATTTGTTTGGAAAATGGACTTTAAAGTATAAAAAACTGTTGTATTTTTAAAAAGTTATTGTGAGCGGCGTCGTGGTTCAGTGGAATAGTTTCTGACTGCAAGCGACATGTTTGTGGATTCGTTACCTACTCGAAGGGATTGTATTTTAATAATTTTCATTTCCTCACTCTGGTAGACAAAGCGCGGTAATGAGTCAAAATGTAATGTCTGTCTTTACACTAGTGTCAGATATTATAGATTTGTGTAATGTTACACGGTGGTTCATTTCCCGTCCTCGTGAGATAAAACACAGCGTTGAATTCCGCTTTTTAATACGTATTTTGTCAAATTCGTATTCGGGAAGTAGAGAATTATATATAGGCGAGAGCGTTATAAAGCGTGCAACCGTATACTTAGTTTTATTCCCACTTTCCGCGAAAATATGAAATATTTCATTTCCCCGAATAGAAATCGAACCCACAACCTGTCGCGTCTACACCGCAACCGTCCTTGTGAAGGCAAGAAATTTTTAAATTCTGTGTTCATAAAGATGCATCTCATCAAATGTTATTTAATCTTAAACTAAGTAACTTTCTTAAGCACCACATTTCTCTTACGTATAAGGCAGGTTAAGCTCCTCTGTCTGAATTCAGCACTGTATTTTAAGTGGATTTTGAATGGCAGAATGGGAAAATATAAATAGTTCTGTCCAATGAGTGAGAAACAAATCCACGACCATCGTGGTCGCGGTCTTCCACTGCACCTCGAAGGCCTCAAAATTACATATCTAAATAGCATCACCGTACTGTTTTGCTACCAACATATAGATCCAAAGATAATAACAAATTTTATTGCTTAGGAAACCAATAAATTTCACAGTTTTTTCAACTTGTAACACTAATTTGTTTTAATAATGCATAAAATTTTAGCAAAAAAATTAACCTAAATGGTTCCGCTTCCTTCAACTGTCGCTAGTGGTTTATGACTTTTGGCTTTTTAGGCGAAGTCGTAAAAATTAGATCGTTTGAGAAAAAAATTGACGCCATCTGAATAGAAACGAATAGAATGTCTATAACATTCTATCTTAGTGGTTGTAAGTTCAAATTTCTTGAAGCTTATTTTGAAACTATAAAAATATTTATAAGAGTTGTGCAGTTGTGCTCCGGTTAAACAAATTGATCATTAATAGATGGAAAACATTAATTTCGTTCCTTTATATTGTTAAAATAAAAGTTATATCTGATGAATATTTTATTTGAAAAAATATAACATTTTTTTATTTAAATCATAGTAATATTAAAAAATCATAGTAAACTTTCTAGCCAAACGTTGTATCTACACATAGCAGAGTGAAATGTAGCAATTAAGCCATTTCTGTTTCCGCAGAATTTTTAAGGTTTTGCCTGTTAAGTGACGGAATCCAACGCTGCGATTGCCTCGTTACCAGAGCGAGGATATGAAAATAATTCATTCCCCGGAGTGGGCACTAAACCCGCAACCGTCTCGTTTGCGGTCGCACGCCTTTGCATCTGCGCCATAACGGCTCTTTTCTATATGACAGAAAAAAATATATGGGACCACACATGCAAGCCGTAAAGGCAGCGAACAAATAAAGGCGGAGCACTAGTTATTCTGGAAAAATAATTTATGTACGGTATTATAACAAGGCTGTGTAATAATGTCGTAAATGTCTATTTAAATGATTCACACAAAAATCTTGATTCTTCTTCAGTCGTGGCGCAGGGGTACAAAACGTGACTGTAAACGCGACTGGTTGTGGGTTCGATCCCCACTCAAGGAAATTAAATTTAAATTTGTATTTCCAATTCTTCGCTCTGGTATCGAGGCAGAGCGCGGTGTTGAGTTAAGTTGATTCGAGGGAAAGTGGAGAACGGAGTCTCTTAACACTAGGTTCCCTTTTCTACCCTGCTGTGTGCTGAAGCTGATTTAATTTAAGTTTTGTTTTTATTTAAAAATTTATACATAGACTAAAATTCTATTGGCGAATAATAGAAACACTAAAATTAATCTGGATTTTACTACTGCTGGATGGGAAGAGCTGATAATCAAGCTCAGTCGCATGCCATTGGAAAAGCCTATGTCCAGCAGTAGACGACGACAGGCTGATGATGATGATGACATCTCGGTCTGTATCTGGTACTTGTATTCGTGTGTAAAGCAGATACAAGGTGCAGCAGGTACACCTACGGCCAAATACTACTAACTAAGAGTTGTGTATGACACATTCTAAGTGCCCGAAGTAATTACAGCGGCCATCGAATTGATTAAGCTGATGTAGTATACCCTATATTCTTCCTCAATAAATGGATTATCCAAGAAAAAGTTTTTCAATTCGAATTAGTGCAGTGGTTTCTGATATAAACCAGTTCAACCAAACAAACTCTTCAGCTTAATAATATTAGTTATTTTTTTACCTTCACACGGTATGCCGCACACAGGCAGAGGGAACCTGGAAATCCATAAGCTGCTTTCGTCGTTTCTAGCTGCGGCTAGATTATATGCCCTTGGACCACGACTGGCCTCAATTAGTGTAAAAAGCATAATAAAAATTATTGATAGGAAAATATTAATTTTAAGCCGAGCTTGAACCTGCTACCTCCTCAATAACAACATATGCTCCTCACTTTACAATTCACTTTTTATATATACAAGTTGTTTACCTATTTAAGTTTAAAACGCTCAGGTGCTCGTCGGGATGTCAAAGGGATGCGCACGAGTCGCCCATATGTCGCCATATTGGGGTCGAGCCCTTGGGGTGGTTTGATTGTGTATTTATTATAAATATGTATATAATATGGTTCAAATATGTATATATTTGTCGTGGGTTGTGGGTACGATTCCCACTCGAAGAAATTAAATATTTAATATTTTTATTTCTTCGCTCTGGTAACGAGGCAAAGGGCGGCGATTACCTTTGTCACACCTTTGTCACAGGCAATGCCTCCAGAATTCGTCGAAAAGTGAAGAACTGAAGTATCTAAATGGGAACGGAAAATGGTTTTTAATGGCCTAAGGCTTTTGGCAAAATGTTGGGGTTTCCTACAATATATTCTGAAATAACAAAATATACGCGATTGATGAACTTAACATAATTATATTTAAAATGTCTAGTTAATTAGAGGCCGCAACCGCGCAGCGGCAAAGAACTCGAAAGAATTAATTATTTTCATTTCGTTGCTCTGGTAACAAAACAAATCGCGGTGTTGAGTTCCACCAGCCAATACGCAATGCTTTGAACACTGGGTGGTGCGTAGGGAACAGTGTCTTAATATTAGGTTCCCTCTATCAACCTTGCTTTATTGCGATATTCTAGTACAGCGTGGAGCTAAAAAAATATAATAAAACTTTTCCCCGAGTGGAAATTGAATCCACAATTATCGAGTGCACTCAAACACCTCACTCTTCCATCATTACACATACCCACAATTAAATTATAATAAATAGACATGAGACACGAAATGAAACGTAAAAATTGGCATCTTTCTTTCAACCGTAATTCTCCAACCTCAACAACATATGGTAGTGGCAGACGCCAAGCCAACTGTTACATTTGCCCTCTCTTTCAACCAAAACTGAAAACTAAAACGCTAGAAAAGGACAAAATATTCATTAGTTAACAAACTATTATTTGAAATTTTCGTATTGCAAAAAAGGGCATTGTTTGTGCGCGTGCGCATGTCACGTGGTAGCGAAGCCTATCCGGTTGTACAGAGTTTCATCAATTTCGAACAGGATATTGAAACGATACGATAGATCCTGCTTTTTTTCAATCTTTTGTATGCCATATGGATTAATGTTTAACGTTATTCATAATACATTGCAACCGATGGAAATAAATTATATGGCTAAGTTATTTTGGAAAGTTATTGAATTGCGGAAATTATAAGAATTTTAAGCTATAATCAGTTTAGTGGTCAAAGAAAGAAAGAAAGAAGCATGTTGACTCCCCGGAGGGCCGAATCAAAGAGGTTGATGACTGTGAGGAGACGAGGCTAAAGAGTTATACAGACCGTAGAGTTTAGCACTCTGTTAGTCTAGTTATCTAGTTATTTTCATTTCCTCTGGCTGTTATGCGGATCACAGCTAAAGAAAAATTAAAGATTTTAATCTACACCAACTAACCAACTAAAAACCAATAAAAAATGCAATCAAAATCCTGCTCTAGTTAAAACCTATTCTAATATTCCAAGAAAATCTTTTCTAATGACAATAAATTAGAAAGCATCATCATTTACTAAGTCTTTAGGTTGACTTAAAGAGTTTTTTTTATTAAAAAAACCCCATATGGCTCAATCAATTCAACCCTTTATTTGCGAGGTATCGTTTAGACCCCAATTATAATATAAATGCTAAACAAACATGGGCTTTTACCGAAATGACTCTATCAAAATACCAGTGCCGCTTGAGAAAATATATTTCTGATTTTATAGTAGAGATGATGTGGTAGAGTACGTAAAGAAATATAAATAGAATTACAATTTAGTTAAATAACTATATAACTATATAACTACTGGATATGTTTAAATAACTGAATTATAAATTTTTTGTACAATTTTATTTTAAAAATTTAACAAAATCATAAAATAAAAATATTGAAATTGTTTTACTAAAGCTAATATCCCGAATTTAAATATGAATGACAATAAAAATTATTTAAATTTAGACAATTTAACTTGACAATTTTTAACAGAATAATAAACAAATATTATTTTGGTTGCATGTTAAGACACTCCGTTCCCATTAAGACACTTTCATTCCACACTTTCCTCATAATTCTTGAGGCATTGCATTTTGCTTGGCGGAACTGTCATTAATAATAGATACATATTACAACACCCAAAGAATATAAAGATATATCTGCGCGGCGTTGAGTTCCTTAGCGGTTTTACGGTTAATTAAATAGAAAACGAGGGACAGTATGTATTAACACCAGGTTTCCTCTCCCTATCCTGTCATATGCGGGATACCGCAAAAAGTAAACGAAAATAGAAGATTTAAGCGGTCGTTTAAACCACTATACTTAGTTCGCGCATAGATTTATGTAAATTAGCATTTTGTTACCGGACCCTTTTTTAGTAACAAAATTATGTAAGAAAGTTGATGATATTTTAATTTCGTTAAGTCCTTATATTTGTTTAAGGGTTATAAGTGGAGGCTATTAGGTCAAATGACTGGAATTTTAAAACGAAGCCTACTTCAAAATGTGAGAAAATATTATAAAGTAAATTTAAAGCTATAATTAGAGTTAAACTGAAGCTGAAATTAGACTGAAATAAATGCACTTATAAAGTATTTCATGTTTAATGATGATTCTTTTTAGTATTTGTTTAGTTATTATTTCCTTTAGCTTCACGCTGTATTCGAAATATATATATATAGGCGGAGACTTGTGATAAGACGCTTCGTTCTCCGTTTCTGTACCAATTTTCAAGACATTGTATTAAGTTGAGTGGCGGAATTCAACCCCGCGCTTTGCCTTTTTACCACAGCGACAACGACCCCAATACTAACAATATAAATGAATTATTTTTAATTTTGTATATTTATAATATTTGAGGACATTGTAAAAAATATACAAGTAGGAATCAATCAAAAAATTTGCAATCGATATTGACCTGCATCAAGGTGTCAAAACTCAAAAAGAAATAAAAAAAATGCTAATTCTATTAACCACTGGTAGCGCTAGCGACCCCCGCGGTGACAGCTACTGGACATGGGAAAGTGAAAAAAATTGATCGATTTTGTAATAACTTTCGCTGATTTTTTTTTACTTTGAATAGAAGCTCTTATTATAGGTGGAATGCAGATTTTTTTTAATGATTTTAACATAACATAAAAACTCTTTATTTCACACCACAAAATTACATAATCAACAAATAAATTCTTACAAAAAAAATGTGAAAAGGCCCTATCACTAAAAGTGATAATTATAAATAATAATTTTCTTATTTTTAAGATAATTGTTTGTATTTTTAAAATAAATTTTGAACACATTTTGTTTTACATTGTATTTAAAATTTTGGCTATCACGCACTACCACGCATTTGCACGCAAGTGCACCATCATCCCTATAAGATATATTTCATCGAAATAATGCTGGTCATCGCACAGGATGTGGTGGAGCTATCAATGATAGACATAACGACTTCATTATAACGATAAGAAGTTATAGTGAATTTAGCTTAGTTGCCACAATTTGGCAGAAAATGGGGAACGGAGTGTTTTAACACTACGTTACCTTTGCCTACCTTCTGTGTGCGGGATACAGCGTGAAGCTGATTTTTTTTTATTTTTTTTAACTTGGTTATTTGAATGCTGTAATAATCTCCATTGATGAACAGCCTTTTGTCCCTAATCCATTTACATTTGTTGTATGATCTTATTTATAAAATGCGGAACAGAGTGTCTTAACTCTATGTTCCCTATGCCTACTCTACTATGCGCAGGATACAGCGTGAAGCTGTTTTTGTTTTAGTCGTAAAGTTTATGTCGATCGAACATTTTTAATAATATAAAAAAAATAAAATGAAAATATTGACGTTAACACATCGAATTTAAGTATTCATGATAGTAATAATTGAAGACAATTTGAACTATATAATTAAAAATTCATAAAAAATGTATGTTTCTTCAATCTTAGATCAAACTATATTAAATAACTTATCTATATTCAAAAAAGCACAGATAAAAAAACATTTCAAATCAATTGACAATAAAAACTTTTTCATTTGAGCACCCGCGAATAATAAAACGGCGGGACGTCTGCGTTCCAAATTCAAATTGTATACGAACAATGGCGTCCGACAGTTCGCGCCTTTTTACACAGACCACACAAAATGACACAAAGAATAACGTAGATTATAAAAAGTCATATGATCTAAAACATTCCGCCACGGGCTACCGAATTAACAAATTAATTGTATTAATTTAATTAAAATTGTCGGTCAGGTGTGACGATTTTTTTTATTACGTTGTTGTTCTTGACGTCATATTGAAAAAAGCATTATAAATCATATGAAGTCAATAATATTATAAATATTCATAATATCTATATTTTATATTAAATAGTAAATGAAAAAATTATCTTAAAATAACACTTAGTAATACTTAATGAGAACTCGCTATAAGCTTGTATTAAAATAAAAAAGAAATACTTTTGACAAGTCAATCATGGTTCTTATAGGACGAAATGACAAGATTGGGTCAAAAAAGGTATAAAAAAATGAAAGAGTGAATTTAGCAAGAAAAAATATGAAGTAGTGAATTTCGTAGCAACATTCCTAACCGTGTCTTCGTAAGACGCGTGTTATACAGGTGGGAGCTATTCAGTTAAAATTCAACTATTCTATAGTTTATATTCTTTTTCTTTTTTTTTCTTTTTTATTTCTATGCTATACTAATATATATTCTTTTAGAAAAATGACTACACCACCTAGAGAACATGTCCAAGATTCCATAGATTCTTCCCCGCCTAATATTCTCCACAAGTATTCTCCAGGAACTATGAGTCCAGCACAGGTGACATGACCTTTTATTTTTAGCTTTTTTGGTCTTATTCAAGTTTTTTTTCATTTCCTCGCTCTAGTACAGACATGGCGCAACGTTGAGTTTCGTTATTTAACGACAACCTATCTTAAGACTAGTTTCCGTCTGCTTACTCTTCGTTCTTTTTAGAAAATGCACTGCATATTCTTAGCAAAATGCAATTTCATTTTATTTTAGAAAAAAATTAAATATATCACTAGTTATGTGAAGAAAGACTATTTATATATTCTGATTTGATCTTCTACATCTTCTATTCATTCACCATGCCAAATAAGCTGAACTTTTCTTTATGTAGATTAGTCCAAAAAATTCGTCTTCATACACTCTAGCGAATGACCAAAGTCTGTTCAGTCGAGATGTGGACCACTGGATGAGAGGGTATACTTCTCCTACAGAATCTACGGGAGTGCAGGGGAGCAGGTATACCTACTTCCATCCTTCTAATATCATAAACTTGAAAGTTTGTGACGATGAACGTTTCTCCAGGGAAAAACTACTGAATATAATTTGCTTATATATAATAATTTTACCTTCTCGCTATTTTACCTACATAGGCCTATATGCAAACGCAATAGTTGTGGGTTCGATCCCTGAAGAAAGATTATATTTAAAATATTTTCATTTCCCCGCTTTGGTACACAAAGCGCTACTAAGAGTTGAGTTTTGTTAAAGTTTCACATTGTAACTCGCTTATAGCAGGTTAGGCAGTAGGAACCTACTGTTAGGTCATTTAATTTTCGCCCGATCTTCAACACATTACATGGTGGGCGGTTGTTGAATCTAACACCGATTTAAAAGAGAGAGATTCGATATGTATTATTTTATTAGTACTTTTTTCTCATTCCCTTCATGTTCTCATTTCCTTTTTTAAGGTTAGCAACTGTCCAAAGATCGACGCTAGTGAACTCTACAACTGATTCATCGGGGTTTTGGTACATGCTTGCTGTAATTTTACCACTTTTCAATGCCAATCGAGGGCCATGGAGATGCACTCCTAGGTAACAAGTTCAAATTTATACATAAAAGTAATGTTCTGTAATATAATAGTAGATATGATAATGCAAAATACAGCGTTGAACTCCGCTTTTGATCATGCAGTGCCTTGAAATTTTTAATTAGTAGTTAGTTAATGTAGTATCTTATTAGTTTCGTAGTTTCTTAATGATTTCCTGTACCTACTCTGTTTTGCGAGATAAAGCGTGAAGCTGTTTTATTCAATTGTTACCAAGTCTAATTTCTTGTATTTAATTACATCTAGCGCCATCTATTAGGTTAAAGTCAAACAATTACTGAACAAAATTTTCATTCTCAATAACAATTTTGCGGAATACCTTTAAATGTTGTTTTGTTTCTACACAACACACAATATCTCGATACAAAGTGCCTTAACACTGCATTTGGGATACAACATTAAATAGAAAAAAAAAAGTTTCCCAAGTTCCCGTTACAGAGCCATCTTTCGGATGTTTTACAAGTTACAATCACACTCATACAGTATCAATTTAGTTTGATAGATGTCTCATTATATCGTTTAGAAAAGACAATTTAGCGTTTATGTAGCTATGAATATTATTTCTACATACATATGATTATAAATTGGTTTTTTCGCCAGTCCGCTCAACGGCCGCAAGCCGAGGTTCTCGTCCCACACAGGGCCGCTCTTACAGTCGTCGACTTCCTCACAGGCAGCCACTTAGTGCTTGCATTTCTTCAGGGACAGAGTACCCTCTTCCCTACCCAACCAGTGTCGTGTAAAAGCCAATAGGGCTAACAGCATCAACCTCATGTTCGAAAAAAAAATGATTTTTCAACGTCACCTTACTAAATTCTCACTTTTTCAATATAAGGTTGCCTCTTGGACCGTATACGAGCGGGTTCGGTTCAACAATTTTTTTGTATCCAAAGTATGAAGTAACAATAAAAAAATGTTTTACAATTTTACTCTTTTTTTATGTTTCAGTACAATTCTATACACGGTGGAGGTATGTCTATTGAAATTTGGCAGGATGTGCAGTCTCCTCGGTCACCAGCTACGACGAGTCGCGAACAACGAATTCTCGAGAGAGATATTCGCTACCGTTATGGACTTTGTCCTTGTCGTGTACGCCATAGGCTTTTTAATACTTTCAATGTATCAAAATTCTCTTGTCGCAGGACAAAATTGATAGAAAGTTACGAGTGTTTAACGCCGGAATGTAGGTTTTTAATAATAACTGAAACTATCGGATTTCCGTAACAGCACACGGTACATTTTTTGGCTTGACAAAGCGCGCTACTCTTCTTTAAAGTGTAGTTTCTACTGTACTTAGATAGTCAATTAAATTAATTTTTATTACAATTTTCTTAAATTATTCAATATTTTTGGTATCAGTCGTTTCAAATCTTAATTTTGTTTCGTTGGAAAAAGTATTGTAATTTTGGTTTCTTATATCTCTTTAAATTCCAATGAAAATGTAGTAAAATAAGTAATAAATCCGATTTATCACAATTTTGTTTTTTTTTTTATTAATAGCGGCTTGTCCTGTATTTCAGCGAGACAATTAAAGAAAGCTTTGTTTTTTGTCGTGAGCAAACTCTTTTACGTGTACTCCTCTCGGGTTCATGTGCTCCTCCTCTACCACCACAGGCCGGAGCAACAGGAGCCAAGCGATTCTTCCATAACCCCGGCGGAAACTAAAGGAAGCCTAATAATACATACAAATTTATTTATCCAGTTTTGCCAATATTAAACAAATTTCAGGATGAGAATCAAAACTTACTATACTATATACGAAGAAAATATTATAATATGGAATTTCAGAAGCAGTTCCACTGCGTCAGTACGGTGTAGTACTTGTTGAAGTACCCACGTACTTATGGAAGATATCAATGAAGCGGAACACTTTAAATTTTATTAATAAATATTAATTGTTAATATCTCATTTCCTTATTGTTGTTATTCAATTCAAACAAAGTATAGTCTTTAAAGATACTTGAAAATAATCTTTTAATACGTACTTACATAATTACGGTTTTAGGAATCAAACTTGAATCAGATTCTATTATTTTTTTTTGAAAAGCTGTACTGTACTGTAGATTAGCGTGAACAATCGCACAGATAAACACACATTTTAAAAATAATTATTTTATTATTACATAATAAAGGCCCCTAATATTTTTTTTTGTCTTATTTATCTTTCATGAACTGACACCGATACGTTACGTTTTTATTATAAGTATAGATGTAGATGTTGTATCTCAAAAGATTAATTGTCTAAGTATAAGGTAAATAATAAAATAATTATATAGAATTACGTACATTTCATTCGAAGGGCTGTAGTTATCGGGCGTGGCTTCTGCATATTCATAGAAAAAGATACTTTTTGTAAGGCATTCAGTTTCACCTGTATGGAATATTTTAATATATTTTTTTTAGCTTCTTGTTATATCGTGCACATATCTGGACAGACAGAGGAAACCTGGGAACCTAGTGGTAAGATAGCTCCAATTAAGTTAAGTTCCCACTTCCGTTCCCCACTTTACGCCGAATTCTGAGCTATTAAGTGTTGAATGGCGGAACTCAACTAAATTTATTTGTATCTATATTTATTTATTGCTGAAAATCGACGACTTTTTTTTTACATTTCACATCTTTTCTCGCATAGGTATAGCAGGGTAGGCAGTAGGAACCTAGTGTTAAGACACTGCGTTCCTATTTTCGAGACATTATGTGTAGAGTGGTGGAGTTCAACGTCGCGGTTTGTCTACTAGAGCGGGGATAAGAAATCTCAAAAAGTGAAATCAAAATAGCTTTAACTCTACGACTGTATCATTTTCTTTGATGTACATTTGTATATAATAGATTTAGGCCTTCACTTAAATAGTGATAAGAAAATTATAGTAATTTCATGCTTAGTTCCTAATCTCAATTTAATATTAAACTAGTAATTTTAAAATTAATAAATGTATCGGATATATAATTTTAACAAATTTAAATATCTTTATTTAAAAGTACATTTTAAAAGAGTTCCATGCCCCGTCTTTGTCTGCGGAGGTTCGATTCCCGCTCGGGGAAAAAAAATATTTACATTTTATCGCTCTGGTAATGAGGCAAAGCACGGCGTTGAGTTCCGCCACTTACTACGCAATGTCTCAAGAATGCAGCGGAAAGTGGGTACTAGATACTGCACGTTTGACTGTACACAATACAGTTTGGTACCGACGCGATTATACGGCAGCGAAACGTGGGTATTACAGAAGAAGAATTAAGAAAATTAGATGAATGCCGTGGAGATGCGATCTCTTTGTAGGAGTCAGCTCTCTTGGAGTCGTCTCTTTGCAGAGAAGAGATACATAGAATGGCAGGTACAAGTGAGGATATAGATAATGAAGAACGTGCTTAGGTGGTTTGGGCACGTGCAAAGAATGAGTGATGAAAGAATGGCAAAAAAGATTTATGGTGGAAAAGTGAGCGAGTGTTTGTGAGAGTGGAGTTTAGAGAGGTAGGGGGGTTTAACCAAACAAACTCTTCACATTTGTTCTATTAATAGTACCTATAGGTAGACAGGTTAAATACACGTTACTCAATGAATAGACGATTGTTTATTCTAACATTCCTTGCATAACTGTTAAGGTCCTGATGAAGATCGATCAATGCGCTGTCGAGATTATCCTAACACCTACATTTTAATAGAATATAGGCCACTGATACAGATTTTGTTTAAAAATAAATGTTGTACTTTAGAATTAGACTGTTTTTATAGTTACTAGTAGTTCCTGAGATTGGAGTGTTCATTCAAACAAACCATTTAGTTTTACAATATAAGTGAGTATTGTATTATGTGTTGTTTTATTTTTCTGAACCCATTTTAGTCAAAACAAAGTGTTCAAACTCTTATTATTTTTCTAAGCATTTGACTTTTTTGTATTTAAGTATAACTTTAGGGAGTGTAGTCCCCTACACTTCCTAACCCCTATGAGAGCATTTCTCGAAATTTCCACAAGTCAATTCAACGTATTAAAGTCCATATAAATAAAATCGGAAGTGACGACTAGTATAGTGTGACTACTTACATTTCTACAGTAGATATATTATATTTTAAGTCAATCAATTGAACTACTATTTACATGTTTAATTTACAATACGTATATAAAAGAAAACTGCAGAATGTGAGGCCAGTCTTGGCGTAGGGGCACAAATGTGCGGCTGTAAAAGCGATAGGTTGTGGGTTCTATTCCCCCTCGAGGAAATAAAATATTTAATATTTTCATTTCCATGCTCTGGTAATGGGGCAAAGCGCACCTTCAGAATGGGGCGGAAAGTGAGAATCAGAAGCAGAGTAGAGCTTAATGGGAACTAAGTGATACTAGGTTTCCAGGTTTCATATGCCCTGATATGTACGGAATATAGCAAGATGCTAAAAATTATAAGAAATATATTCATTTAATTCATATTAAATTAGACTATTTGAAAATTGCATAGTGCATGTGCAAATAATTATCACACGGTTATCTAAAAGATAAATATTTATCGACCTTATACATATATTGTACTTAAATAAACGTGATATCACTTTGGGTCCACGGAAGTGTTCAAGGCTTGCGTTTTTCTTCTATTTTCATAAGAGGACTATTTTTTTCTCGAAATTTTGCAACCTGGAACCTGGGAACCTAATGTTAATACAATCCGTTTGAGACATGGCACTTCCGAAATTTATCATATAGGTTCTTTGGAGAGAATAGAAAAGCCCTAAAGAATTTCCCAAAACTCCTGTGATAACGCATAAGTGAAATAGCTGGCGGCAGCTAGTAAATTGTAAAACTTAGTACAATAATAATCAAATCTTAGTAATAGCTGTCAAATAAATATATTATATACTGGGAGTGGATTAAACCTCCGACATTCAGCCTAACAATCTAATTCACTAAGGTAAAAGGTTAAAAGTTTGGGTGCTGTGATGTAGGTACTACTTACAGTACATTAAATTTATATTTTATCATTTTATAAAGGGATGCAAAGTGCGGCGTTTAGTTTCGCTACTCAACACAACAGAAATCGCTGAAAATTCGGGAACCGAGACCCGGGACATTGGACGTTGGATAGCTCAACGTCGCGGCTGATTAAACAGCTTGATAGGATTAAAATATTTACTATTATGCTTTTTAGACTAGGTAAAAGATATACGGCAATTTACCTTAGTAAAACGTCATAATTGTGGCGCCACATATAAGCTTAATCATAAATACCTTAGAAAATCAATACTGAATTGAAAACGGAAGTGAATCACGAAACTTATGAATCAAAAACTGAGTTTAGCGCTATGAACTATGAAAATATATTTTTGTTTTAAATTCAATGTTTTCCATGACCGCCTACGTCTCAGTTTTCAAGTTATACCAGAATATATGAGCACACGTGCCGACACGTAGGTACCTATACAAATATGAAAACAAACTACAAAATAAAACAAAATTAGTGTTTGTAAATTAGAAAGTTTGACGTGGCTTGTTTATAATTATAACATGAATTTGAAATATTATCCATGGGTACAGTATAATAGTGGTCGCAAGTTCGATTCCCACTGAGAATGGGATACTTCTTCGCACTGATAGCTACAGTAAAGCGCGGCGTTGAGTTTCGCTATTCAACAAAAAATACCTCGTTGAGAATTCATTGGGAAGAGGTTAAATCTACAATAAAGTAATGACCACGGAATAACACAACGGGATCCGTTCAAATGAAAATATGAAATATTTCATTCCCTTCGACTAGGATTCGAATTGGGTTAGATCCTCATTCTAAAAAGTTGGGCGATGCGTGGGGAACGAAATATGTAAACACTAGGCTGGGAGATATGGCGTGAAGTCTTGTTTTTTCAATCTTGTCTTCACTCAATATATAATATATCATGTAATCTATTACAAACATAAAAAATATACAATACTCACCGGAAGTGCAATCCAAGGTCAACACAAAACTATCCATAGAACTCATGCAGTTCTCTTGTAGTACATTGTAGTTGTAAATAATAAATACTTCTACTATAGGTAACTATCAGAACAGAATATCTGAAGTCTTGCATCAGTGCAGTACGCGCCTGCAGTATGGCCGCGCGCGTCGCGATACTCGCGCTTTGCGTGACGGTAGCGCGTTGTTTACAGGTTAGTTTATTTATTTATTATTATTATATTATTAGTAATAATTAATAATACAGCTTAAAATAAATTATATTAAAATTAATTATAGTAAGTGTAAAATAAAAATGGCGGATTGTTTGACAGATCGCGGTTTTAGCGCCAATTTTACTAAGTTTATTCGAATAATTCCGAGTGATTAATAATAATAAAGTTAATTAATAATTTTAATGCGCATTAATATTTTTAATATTTTTGATTGATTGAATATTATAATAGTGGAAAATTAATTTAATTTAATAATATCATTAAATGTGTTGAAGGGACGTTTTACGATAGCTTCGATTTGATATTTAATTATGAGGGTTAAGATTTGTGTATGCTTTATTTTATTCTTTCATGTAATACATGTTCGTAAAATTCTAGATTTATATCGAATATAAATTATAAATTATTTTTAATTTATTGCTAATATTTTTTGTAAAATATAACAATATTAAAAAGGCGCGAAACTGAATTTTAAAAATCTATTATACTTCTTTACAAGTACTGTGTGTTGATTTATATTATAATAAAATATATATTTTTCATAATAGATATTTTTTTTATAAAAAAAATATAATTTTACCCGTTTTTGCCTAGTAAGAATATTACGAGATTCCTTATAATTATAAAGCGGATGAGTTTTAACATCTGTTATTATAATTATATAAATAGTATTTGTTTATTTTGTTACAATTATAATTGGTTTAAGTTTTCATAAAATTAAAATAACTTTACGCTGTATATGCAGAGGGAACATAGAATTAGGACACTCTGTTACCCACGTACCAAATTTTCGAGACATTCGTTTAATTCGTGTTGAATGAAGCCGCGGTTTGTTTTGTTACCAAGGAGGAGAAATTAATATAATTCATTTCGTCGACTAGGAATCGTACCCACTACCGCCACGTTTACAGCCCAGCACCCACTGTGACCCTCTACCACGATGGCCTCGATAATAATTACTAGTTTTAAAATTGTTAAGACATCTATAGCTTTGTAATAGCTTTGCACTTAGGTGTTAAAATTTAAGTAAGCAATCATATTTTTATAATATACACTGTTATGTTCTGTGTTCAGTTTAGATAATGTAGAGTTCTTAAATATTTGAAATGGATTCAGAGTTAACCAGAGAGGTTTAACCTGAATACAGGCAATAATTGGGGAACGGAATATGTTAACATTAAGTTTTCTCTGTCTACCTTCACTATATAGGACATTTGTAGAAGCTAAAAGAGATATTTGTAAACGCAAAATTCTCAAAAACACCATCAACGGCACAACGAAGTATGAATATAAACGCGAACGCAAGGTTGTGGATGCGATTCCCACTCTTGGGAAATTATTTTCTCTCTCTTAATAAGACAAAGCGCGGCGTTAACTTCCGCCGTTAAACACACAACGTTTCGAAAATTGCATGCATGGGGGACGGGGATATCTTAGTAGGTTCCCTCTGCTCCTACCTGCTATATACGGGATACAGCGTGAAGCTACAAATAAAAAAAAATCTTAAACATTAGTAACGTCTCGTTATAAGATCGTGTCACTATGCACAACACATCTCGCGTTACAAATACCTCAGCAAGTCGTGGGATAATTATGTGTTGATGTTATAATTTTTACTATACTATTACTAAAGTCTGGGTTTATCGCCTATATTTTTTTATCTGCTTAATTAAAAGTAGGTACTACACTCTGCTCTCCGTGTTTCCCCTGAATGTCTGGACTCTGGAGACATTGTCAACGTCCTCGCTATCTTGCCAGAGCGAAAAATTAAATACTGCGAAATCTATTATTTAATCAATAGTTTGAGATAGACAAATCGATTATAATTAGTTCATTAGATTATATATATGAGAATTCTCAATGTTAGACATACAGACGCCTAGCTTAGACGTTGAAATAGTCGCCATTTATTTGGTTATGCCATGTAAAACGGAAGGTGTTTTATCACTGTTACCTTTTAACCCAACTACGGGCTGCAAGGGAGGGTAATGTGTTTAACAGTCTATGTATCCACCTAAGTACTCTAACTAATAGGTTAATTTATGTTTGTTCTTTCGCAAAATAAAAATCATATCGAAATGATCCTTTTTGGTATATTCCAATTGTGGACAGTTCCCTAAGTCCACCCTTAATCAAATTTAGTTCTTGATATATAGTATGCACGCATTATCACCTAAGTCGTTTCTCGATGTATCCCTCACATAGCTCGGTAGGTCGAGGTAACCTAAAAACCTAGTGTTAAGTCACTCCGCTCTCATTAACACACTTCCATTCCGGGACATTTCCGAATGGCAGAATCATCGTTGCGCTTTGCCTCGTTACCAAAGCTAGGAAATATCTAATATTTTTTTTCCTCGAGTGGGAATCGAACCCACAAGTTTCGCGTTTACAGTCAAACTATAAGTCGAAATATATATATTTAATCTATATATAGATTATTTTAATGGTACTGTTTTTATAGAAACAATGCGATGATTAAACTGACACGTGATTATCTGTGGTTATCTAACCGCAATGTCTTCCACCTTATACACGTAAATCGATCGCGAGCTTATCCATTTCAAGCGTCTATTTTTAATATTATTTTATAGTGACTGTAATATATCTTAACATTAGGTTCCCTCTGCCACCCTCCTATAAACAGGGGGCAGTGTAAAGCTGAAACAAAAATTACACTTCAAATCTGTTCCTCAGTAAGGGCATAACCCGTAATAGTCCACCACAGATTTCTTACTAACAAAAAAAATAATAATTAAGAAAGTTTTAACAAAAAAAATAATAATTAAGAAAGTTTTAAGCATTATTTAAATATATATTTTTTATTTGAAAATTGATTACCTGGGAACCTAGTGTTAAGACACTCCGTTGCCAATAAGACACTTCCATCTCCCACCTTCCGCGAAATTCTTCAGTTGCACCGTTGTGGTCCTGTGCCTCGACTGGCACCTTAATTAGTAAATAAATAAGAGTATATTGTGTTAAGGAGAGGGAGACTGTATGTATGTTTACGAGAGAATACCATTTTCTCATAGAAAATCAAAAATACAGCGGGCGAAGCCGCGAGCGGACCACCAGTATAATATCTTACGTCACAAGATGCATCCGAGGTTGGCATTGGCATTAGTAGGTAATTTCCGTCGTCAATAAGCCGTGCGAACAGTAATTGAAACGGTATGTATGTATGTATGTTAATCGCATCAAATCTACTCAACCGATTTATTGTATTTAATTCTAGTATCTTCTAGATCATTTGTATGTATTTCATATAAAAGTTGGAAATTTTTGTAGTATTTTTGTTTTTTTTTAATTTTTTTTTATTAGAGTCACGTTTCGCCTGAACTCAGCACGGAGCATTAGCTTTTAGTGGAAAAAAGAAAATAGTATCAGTTGACTTCTTAAATATTTTATTTACTTTTAATAGCTCTTTCTTTCCACTCTCAGTTATAAGTATTTAATAAATTTATCCACATCAATGTTATAATCAAACCTGCATCTTATGTTATAACAAAACCCTCACAATGGCAGGTTAGGCAGAGGGAACCAAGTGTTGAGACACTCTGTTCCCCACTTTCAGTCAGATATTTTCGAGATATTGCGTACTAGTGGCGTTTTGTCTTCTAGAGTGTCATAATTGGCTGCATTAACAGAAACGCCACATAATCAAAACCAAGTCAATTATTTCCACAGCCTAGTTTTTAATCGTATTTATATAGCTTATGTTCATCAGAGATAATGTGAGATACTAATGGCAAAAGAATTTTTCCTATCAGTTCAGTAGTTTCGGAGCCTATTCAATACAAACAAACATAAAATCTTAGATTTTCTCTCTATAATATGAATGTAGATACAGATATAGAGTATTATAAGAAGGAAGGCGTTAGATTGGAGTTGGGTTTTTGTTTGTTATTTAACTCTAACAAAGGTATGCGCAAACAATGTGCGATAGCAGATATCATTGTGCTCTTGAACTAAATAATATTTTGAAACACCCTTTATCGAGGCTATATTCCATTTAACGTCGTGGCTCAGTCGCGTGACTGTATTGGGTAACACAGGGTTTGATTCCCACTTGGCCTGATAACAAGACTGCCTGGCGTTGAGTTACGCTCATATTGATTAATTTGACCATCTCGAACACCTATTTAGCGGTTCCCAGGTTCCATCTGCCTAACTTTCTTATGTTCTTTTCTTTCTTATTATTAAGGAGATTAAAGGCTATATTACACCACGTTAATCGTTTCACTATAACCTATTGTGTTTGTGGTCAGACAACTCTGCCAGTTACTATATGTCATGTGTCATAGACCACTACAAATAAAAGCTAGTATTAAATGAAAATATAGCCAAAGTAAGGACAAAGACATGTTTCACAAATTTGCGTTCACATCGTCCTCGCATTCTGTCGTAAAATATATATAACAAAATTATTTTTACGATGTCACAAAGGAAACATAAAACGAATAAGTAAATCATAAATCGACCGCTTTCCGGTGAACTTCTATACTCTATTATTGACTCCAGTACGTAATAATATTCAGTTTCACACTGTAGTAGGGAACAGAGAGAACCTAGTGTCAAGACATTCCGTTACTCAATACGAACCCGGCGCTTTGTTATGTTACCGGACCAAGAAAATGTAAAGAATTCGCTCCCCCGAGAAGGAACCGAACCTACAATCTTCGCGTTTACGGTCCGATCCTACACGGTCCCTGCTTGTACAGAACGACGGCCTGTGGCCGTTATAATATTCCTAATCTCGTAATTAAATTTAGGGTGAAGCTGAAGTTAAAAAAAAATACAGTCGAATTGATAACCTCCTTTTCTTACAGAAGTCGGTTAGAAACTAATGAGATGCGCGAAGACATTCGTAAAATCTAGTCTACCTAAATGATTGATTGTAAATGTACATATCCCCACTAAATAACTGAACCCACACTGTGTCATTCTATTTTTAGATCCAACGCACATACCACTGTACCATAGCTACTAAGCACTTACAGATATAACTGCTTACTTGAAGATAGTAAATCGTGTAATTAATATAACAGATAAGACAAGTATGCAGCGCTACGTTTTATGTCACTATCTCACGGTATTACAAAATAAATAAAATAAAAATAAATAAATATTCATCTTCACGCTGTGTGTGTCCTGCACACGGCAGGGTCAGCAGAGGGAACCTAGTGTTAAAACACTCCATTCCCCACTTTTCACTGAATTCTGGAGGCATTGCGTGTTAAGTGGCGAAACTAAACGCCGCGCTTTGCCTCGAAACCAAACAATAAATATTAGAATTCGGCGGAAAATAGGGAACGGAAATGTCTTAATGGAAACAAACAGAGTGTCTAAACACTAAAGCTGAAAAAAAGTTCACTTTAAGTCACTTTTCAGTGCAAAAAATAGCAACAACTAATTACAAACTGCCTGTTATACCAAAATACCTTGAAATTCAAACTTTTAGTCCCAGTTTATTTTTAAAAATAATTTGAGTACAAATAAAATGAAACTAATTTCGTGCTTTACTATCTGTAAGCTTGTTTGAAAGCTCAATCGTTTCACAAACAAAGAAAAACGTAATTGCTAAGAAAAAAAAAATCGCGAACATTTTATATGAACGCCGTCGTAAAATTATATTACGTGTTTCATTGCCGAGTCCTGGTGCCAAGGTTCAAGTTCGAAAATAATACATTGCTTATATAATACATTCATATCCATCCATCTCTAATGGCTTAGTGGCGAAATGTCTGTGTATACCAGAGTTGCAATTTCAGTTAAGTTTTTTAATGAATTATTATTTTTCTTAGTCTACTCTGAAAAAAAATATAAGTTAGATATAAAAACATGTCCTTTTTAAAAAATGAATAAGGCGAATGTAATGAGCACAAACTCTATACGTATATTAGTAGATCCAATCGTCCAAGATTCCATCAACTATTTTCCAAATCCATCACCAGACCAACTCGATGGTACCATATGGTAACCGTGTAATGCAGATTCCAGAAACTCGACCTAATAAAAGCGTGTCAAAATATAAGAAAAATCTATCCTCAAGACACTCCGTTCCTCATTTTTCCCTTTTTTTCACCTTTGAGACATTCCGTGTTGAAAGGCGGAACTCGGCCTCACATATTTCTTTTATTTATTATTTTTTTTACCAATATGGTCTATATTTTACCATAAATAATAATTATTGTTTTTATTTATATGCATATTATTTACATTTATTAAAGTTACATTTTGTTCCAGCCAGCCGCACGAATATACATCGAAACCTCCAGACCCAACAGACCCAAAGCTGACCTAAGCGCGCTAGACAGCCTAAACCAAGACATAGAGAAAAGATACACTAAGGAACTTCTGGAAGATCTAAAGCACACTAAGACTGACGCTCTTCTACTCTACACGGAATTTACAGCACAAGCAGCTGATGATTTGCAGCTGTTCTTGAGCAATATTTCAGCGTTGGCACGAGATACCATCTCTAATATACAAATTGGGATAATGGATAGAGTTGTAAGAGTTTGTTTTTTTAGTTTAAATTTAGTGTTAAGATACCTTGCTGCGCTGCTTAACTCAGTGTCGCTCTTTGTCTTATTACTAGAGCGAAAAAATGAAAATAATGCGCTCCTCTGTGTTCGAATCACACCCAAAATCGCATCACGTTTACAGTCAGAACAAGAGCACAGAGTTTGGTAACGAGACAAAGTGCGGCGTTGAGTCCCGCCACTTAACACGCAATGCCTCCAGATTTCGCGTGGGGAATGAAAAAGTTAACTCTAGATTCCGCATTCTCTCGACCTACCCTGGTATGTATACAGTGTGAATATACAGTAAAAAGTGGTAATCGAACCTACAACTAACGTTTACAGACGCAATCCCAACGACGACGGCCTCAAAAATTGATTATATAAACAAGTAGTTAAAAGTCCTAAAGTTATATAAGACGAAGCATCCGCTATCTCGTCTTAATGGAGCGTCTATCGCTTCGCCCCACAAACCCTGAACCAGTTGGACTAATATCAGAATTTTGTGAATGTAGTGCATTTTGGCACTAAAATACTTTGATATTGATAAAAGTACATTAGTGGTACTGATTGGGTTATATGATTATATGTTTTGTTGTTTTGGAAGGCACTTTAATGCTATGAAAATAATTTAAAAATAAGACCTATTTCAACGGCGGTCGGGTTACCTAGGGAAAGAATGGAACTCATTGCCGGTATGTGTGTTTCCTATGACTTACAATATGAGGGTCTTCAAAAACAGAGTCAACAAGTACTTACTAGGCAGCGTGCAGAATCGTAGACAGCATCAACGCTCATTAGGCTTGATGCGGTCAAACGCAAGCCTATTCACTATAAAAAAGGTCCTATCCGGAAACCCGAAAACAATTCAACGATTTTGATAACATTTTAACTATTCCCTTAGTTGAGCTGATAGTGTAAATTACCAATATTTCTTTAAGCATTGCATACAAATGCATTAAATCCATAAAATAAATACAACACACACTACCAAATGTTTTACAATATACCCACATGTAAAATGGTATGGCAACAGGTTGCTATGGCAACGCGTATTGTACGCGTCAACCAATTAAAGCGTACAAAACGTCTTACATATGTAATATAGTCCATTTTAACTACCAAGGCAACCTGTAGTATATGTTAGATATATTTTAGTACTTACACGTTTAGATGTTACCGGTTATACGAGATAACCAGAGGTTAGAGTTCCCAGGCACTTAAAACTCATACACAAGTCTTATTTATCGGTTGTGTTCCATTTTGAGGACACGGGGACGACGATTGGGAATTTGATTCCTACTCAGTTGTGGATTGGATTCCCACTTCAATCTGGTAACAATTAAATGCGCGGTGTTAAGTTACGCAACTCAACACGCAATGCCTCAAAAATTTGGCGGTTAGTTGGGAAAGTATTGTCTTAACACTAAGTTCTGTCTACCTTTCTATAATGCGGTATACATCGTGAAGCAGAATAAAATAATTTAAGATATACAACTATTAATCATAGATTACATATGAATTTCAAATATAAAATAAATTCCAAGCCATGATGTATGTGGTAGACAAGTTGGCTATGTTTTAAAAGCTATGTTAATTTTATGGCAACCTTTGAATGCATAACTGGTTGCGAATGCCTGGAGTAAATACAAATTAAAACATTTATGTGACTCAACCGGTCATAGTATTAATTATTTGTTTTTTGCAACTTCACGCAGGGGTAGGTAGAGGGATAACAAGCACTATTTCTTCTTACCTTATATAGTAAACTCTAAATATTCATTCCTTTGAGTACCAATGGAACCCACAACCCAGTTCACTGTCTGACTCATGTAAGGATATGCCAAGATGATGACTTCTAAATTATTGCTTTTTTTTTTATTTACATTCAGGGTTTTTTTGATTGTTATTTCTTTTCTCTAATAACGAGGCAAAGCGCGCCTTTGACTTCGGCCATTCAACACGCAACCTCCAGAATCCGGCGGAAAGTGGGAAACGGAGTATCTTAACACCCAAGTTCTTTCTGCCTGCGGGATCTATATGCGGGATTCAGCGTGAAACTAAAAAAATAAGTATATCTTAAAAATCCTAATTGGCAAATTTTTACCTATATTGGTACTAGATGATTATAGGTTTGATTCCCACTCGGGTTGCTGGCTATTTTAAATTACATACTTTAATTTCGCCGCTCTGGTTTGACATGGCGTAGTGTTAAGTTGTACCATTCAAACTGTACTTAGTTACTAATAACTCACTCTTATTAACCTGCATAATGTAAAAATACGTAAAAAAATTATATATTTAAGAAAATATATGGTAATGTTTCAACATAGAACTATAAAGTAAAGCACCAGTTAATCAACTAAATTGACAGTAGTAGGGATTATCGACAAATTCGACTAGACTACTACCGCACCTTCAAATTCCTTAGCTATAGGTTAAAAGACAATACCTGTAACCAACAAAATTTCTGAGCTTGAATTGCTAGACGTTGTATGTTGGATGGCGCAACTTAACGCCGCGCTATTTCATACTACCAGAACGAAGAAATGAAAATAATTCATTACTCCTTTGACAAAATACGTATTTGCTCTTTTAATGCCACTTAAATGCTAATTGATGTTTCTAAGTGCATAAGTAAACTGAGGCCATCGTCGCGCAACGGCATATGTAAACGCGACGGTTGTGAATTCGATTCCCACTCACTAAAAAACCACTAGGCCACTATTTTAGATTATACTTAAGTTTTAAAATCGAGACGAAATACAAAACTCAAAAGACTACTTTCCTTAAAAAAATAATCACGAAAACAGTCACGTATTGTCTCAATGGACGCCTTTCTAAAATGCATACGAGATGACTCTTGCTTGTTGAAAAGATTTTTGGACTTTCTTTAAATGTATGATTTAATGAATTCTGTGGTCTAAATGACACAATGGGACAACTTCTAACAAAAAAGACAGTGGTTGTAGGTTCAATTTCCATTACACACGGCGTTGAGTTCCGCTACTCAATACGCAATGTCTACAGTGGCCAATGCCGTCAGGAAAATGAGGAATAAAAAAAAATACACTAAGTTCCCAGATCCCCTCCGTGTTTTGATGCTGTAGAGTTTGTTTGTTTGGTTAGATGACTTAGACACTAATGTCCATTCCGTTCGATAAATGGACTATTCAAAACAAATTCGTTTTGTTTTGGATATTCCAGTTATCGATAAATGTCGAGGTTTCGAGATTTTGATGTAACCCACTGTACCTACCAGAGGTACCTCGAGCACTTAATAAGTGTCAGACAGAAGGAAAAACGCCAGTTTATTATAATTATAAGCCTCTAAAATATACATAAAATATTGAAATGAGTAATAGGCACTGTAATTTTACAGTATTGTTTATTTTCATGTAAATTTATAAGAAATATGTATATGACGCTTAAAGTAAATAATGACACAACATGAATAAGTNGCTGCTGCCCATCCCTCTTAATTTGTCCCTTAGTCGCCTTTTACGACACCCACGGGAAGAAATGGGGAAGTGCTATTCTGGCCCGGCACTTCACAGGGACTTTATTTATATAGTAAACTCTAAATATTCATTCCTTTGAGTACCAATCGAACCCACAACCCAGTTCACTGTATGACTCACGTAAGGATATGCCAAGATGATGACTTCTAAATTATTGCATTTTTTTATTTACATTCAGGGTTTTTTTGATTGTCATTTCTTTTCTCTAATAACGAGGCAAAGCGCGCCTTTGACTTCGGCCATTCAACACGCAACCTCCAGAATTCGGTGGAAAGTGGGGAACGGAGTATCTTAACACCCAAGTTCTTTCTGCCTGCGGGATCTATATACGGGATTCAGCGTGAAACTAAAAAAATAAGTATATCCTAAAAATGTTAATTGGCAAATTTTTACCTATATTGGTACAAGATGATTATAGATTCGATTCCCACTCGGGTTGCTGGCTATTTTTAAATTACATACTTTAATTTCGCCGCTCTGGTTTGACATGGCGTAGTGTTAAGTTGTGCCTTTCAAACTGTACTTAGTTACTAATAACTCACTCTCATTAACCTGCATAATATAAAAATACATAAAAAAAATCATATTATTAAAAAAATATATGGTAATGTTTCAACACAGAACTATAAAGTAAAGTACCAGTTAATCAACTAAATTGACAGTAGTATCTATTACCGCTGAATTCGACTAGACTACTACCGCACCTTCAAATTCCTTAGCTATAGGTTAAGAGACAATACCTATAACCCACAAAATTTTTGAACTTGAATTGCTAGACGTTGCATGTTGGATCGCACAACTTAACGCCGCGCTTTTTCATACTGCCAGAACGAGTCAATAAAAATAATTCATTACTCCTTTGACAAAATAAGTATTTGCTCTTTTAATGCCACTTAAATGCTAATTGATGTTTCTAAGTGCAGAAGTAAACTGAGGTCATCTTCGCGCAACGGCACATTGTCTGACTGTAAACGCGACGGTTGTGGGTTCGATTCCCACTCACTAAAGAAACCTTGCCTTCTTTAAATTTCAGGCCACTGTCTTAAATTATACCTAAGTTTAAAATCGAGACGAAATACAAAAGTCAAAAGACTACTTTCCTTAAAAAAATAATCACCAAAACAGTCACGTATCGTTTCAATGGACGCCTTTCTAAAATGCATACGAGATGACTCTTGCTTGTTGAAAAGATTTTTGGACTTTCTTTAAATTTATGATTTAATGAATTCTGTGGTTTAAATGAGACATTGGGACAACCTCTCACAAAAAAAACAGTGGTTGCGGGTTCAATTTCCATTCCATTTTCCACGCACGACGTTGAGTTCCACTACTCAATACGCAAAGTCTCCAGTGGCCAATGGAAAAAGAGGAAGGAAAAAAAAATTACACTAAGTTCCCAGGTCCCCTCCGTGTTGTGATGCTGTAGAGTTTGTTTGTTTGGTTAGATGCGCTAATCTTAGACACTAATGGTACAACTCCGTTCGATAAATGGACTATCCAAAACAAATTCGTTTTGTTTTCCATTTATCGATAAATGTCGAGGTTTCGAGATTCTGATGTAACCCACTGTACCTACCAGAGGTACCTCGGGCACTTAATAAGTGTCAGACAGAAGGAAAACGCCAGTATAGTATAATTGTAAGCCTTTAAAATGTACATAAAATATTGAAATGAGTAATAGGCACTGTAATTTTACAGTATTGTTTATTTTCATGTAAATTTATAAGAAATATGTATATGACGCTTAAAGTAAATAATGACACAACATGAATAAGTCTATTCTCTAAGAAAACCCTGATAGTGCCTGTGAGGATAGTCTCCAAGGATATTTTAGATGATTTATTGCTTTGCAATGTGCGAAAGGACAATTGTAAAAATTATGGTTCTTAGGTTGTAAAAAAGGAGTTTTTTTTCTTGTAATTGAATATACTCACAGTTTTATATGACATTCTACCGTTGCGTAAGTTTCGCCTTCTTCTTCGTTTCGATATATCAGTCTGTTATATACATATAAATGAGATTTCTAAGTGCATTAGACTCGTTTCCAAGGAAACTATCAGTCGCCATTAACGGCTAGATATAGGTCTCTTACACAAACGTGCAGGCATCTGGATACAGCTGTTCTGTTTACTAATATATCAATGAAATTTACATAGTTGCTACTTGGTGCAGGGATGAGAATATAAGGGTAATTATCAAAATGAATAAAAAAAGTATATGATTTATGTCCCGCATATAGTAGGGTAGGAAAAGGAAAAAGATAGATACAATAACTATTTCTGTCTCGGAAAAATTAAAGTGATCTGTCACTTTCTCTTTTCTTAATAAACACGAATTTAAAAAAAAGAGTTAAAAAACATCACTTAGTCACAATTCTATTATAGAAGATGATAGCCAAATTGGCACGATTAACAAAAGCGAATGTTATTGATAGATTCGTTAAGTTTTCTTTATATACTGTATTTCATTCGTTATATTATGTCATATTTCTGTGATATGACCCAAGTATTAGAAGGATTTTATCTGTGTTAAGAGATTTTTAATATTTAACCAATCGTCTCACTTTAAGGTATAATAGGAAAAACTCATTTTGTTCGCGTTCCCAAAGGAATTTATGAAATACTTTTCTTTTAGAGCTCCCCTAAACTTTGAGTGGGAAATGAGAATAAAGTATATAAAATATTATACAATATGCAGATAGATACATAGTACTCCATATATCTAGATCTAGATATATTTCAAGTGCACTCAATGAGTCATCCTCTAGTCTTTTATTTATCATAGGTGCATTTGTTATTCTAATCTGCCTAGTACCTAGTACTATTTACGGTAGTTATGGCGTGTTTAGTGAATCTTTGATTGGTACTAAATATGAATAATTTTTAAAATAAACATATAAAGCAATATCTTATTAACTGAGATAGTTATGAGTTCAAATTAAATTTTAAGTATGTCATCGGTCTACTAAAAAACTGGAAATAAAATTTACAAAATCTTGTTTTTTAAAACATATATGTATACCTAATATAAAAATACATATTTTCTTTTCCCGGACGTTGAACTCTCGAATTTCGTTTTTATACGTTTAACTAAACAAACAGTCTTTTCCATTCAACATTAACACGTACATGCACGTAATATTTATTATTACAAGGGCGTAATGCCAAAATCTCTCGTGATGGATATTTTCATCTTAGACGATCGTTGGTACTATTTGTTTGGTAAATATAATAATCGTAGCTTCACGCTGTATAACGCTTATATTTATAGCAGGGTGGGCAGAGGGAACCTAATGTAAAGACACTCCGTTACCCACGCACTACCCAATTTTCGAAACATTGCATATTGGCTGGCGGAATTCAACGCCAAGCTTCTTCTACCAAAGCAGGGAAAGCAAAATATAAAAAAATAATTCCTCCGAGTGGAAATCGAATCCACAACCTTCGCGTTAACAGTCATTCTCAAAATAAAATGTGCGCCTAAAAAACCTACTTTGACGTAAAATTCCAACCCATTATCATGTTAAAATCGAAATCAAATTGCAACTGCACTATAAAGACGTCGTTGTAAAGGCATGTGCCCATGAACTAACAATGTCATGGCTTACAATACAATGAACAGAGGTATAATAGGTTCTAATCTAACCTTCTTAGTGAATTATAGTAAATTAATTAATTTATAATGTATGCATCGTACAGTATGGTCGGCAAGTCGTGGTCTTTGAAGTTAGCCGTAGATGGCTGCGTAGTACAGTACACAATGTGTTCAGAAAACCTAACGCCAGTTCTCGTTGACCGTACTGTACAGGTTACATTATATTGTAATAGTATATCGCTAATTTATTACATTTTTTTTGCTTCAAAATGGCATACCAGACAAAGGGAACCTATTGTTAAGACACTCCGGTTTAAGTAGACACTATTAAGACACTCCGCTTCAATTATGACATTTCCCAAAACATTTAATATTTTATTTTCAAGAGTAGGAATCGAACCCACAGCACTTGGAACGTTATATGTGTTACATTCATTTGACCGTATGGATTAGAACGTAGACCGTAGAAAAACATAAATAAATTATATGAGTTTAAATCGATTATCACAAATATGTTACGTGGTCAATAAAATGGTAACTCCTCATTAACCTGCGTGATTGTATGATTAACCTGTTTAATGATAATGATGAGCTTACTCAGATTGGTTAGAGTCCACTTTGATTAATACCTATGATCTCTATTTACTTGTCATATAGTACCTAACACATTTATTTTTAACTTTTTACTGTTTCTACCATATAACAAGGTATAGAGAGAATCTAGTGTTTAAACATTCCGTGTCTCATTTTTGCGTGCAGCCTGACGTGCTTCGTCTTGTAGCCAGGGCGAGAAAAACGAAATTACTCTAATTGAAATTGAACTCACGACCATTAACGTATATAGAGATATTTTCTGGCACGGTCTGGATTTTACCTTTGGACCGATATATTCGTGTAAACTTTGTAGTTTTTTTATTTTCGGGTCAAATTTTATGTTAGTTAAATTTCTGGAGTGAGTACCAGATATTCTGGGGTGGGCACGGACCACCCGGCCTTTCCTCTTCCTACTCCCATGCCCACGATCGTCTCATTTACAGTCAGACAGACACTGTGGCACTGAACTAGGGCAGCTTTAACAAAAACATTTAGTCCAGTTTATTCATTTCACATTCAATACACATTATATTGGCGAAAGGTCCTTGTTTATATTTTAGTTAAATGTTTAAAAAATATCTAATGCAATACTTTTTACTTCCTTATATTGGACAAGCAGAGTGTAAGTACCAAGAGTTAAGAAAATCTTTTCTCCACTTTCCGAATTAGAGACGATCGGTGAAAATCTAAATGATTTAAATATAATCATTCTCCCTATACTATCTGGGCCTGTCATTTTGTATGGAAATTCAATAAATTTATAAATCACTCTAGTACGAAACAGGTTGTTAGAATATGGGCATACAGACTTGGTGACATATTTTACTTTCATAACACCACCTATTCAAGACTGTCTATAGTTCTTATTTCCTACGAAAATTACATAAATTTCTGAGTAATATTTCTGGGGTAGACACAAGACTCCCACCCCACCTCATATTTTTATGTCTAAGGTTACGAATAAGTGGTAACATTACTAGGAAGGTTTTTACGAAGCTTCGATGCCCAAAAATAATCAATTGCCGAGACGCATTCACTGAGATTTTACCTAAAGGAGACCAACACTTTAAATCGGAATTTAATTACCAGCAATTACACTATTTGCTTGGAATTTTTATTAGAGAAAATCTAGTTTTAAAAAGCATCTTATTTCTCTTGTAACAAAGTTCAAAATACAATAAACATTAATACGAAACGATAAGAATGTTGTCGACCGATTTCTTTAGATCATGTTTTGCTTAATACGTAGATACTAAAAAAGTTTCCTTAAAAATTTCATTTGATTATTTTTATATACATATATTTTCTAGTATTAAATTAATCTGTTTTTAGGGTTCACGCTATTACTAATTAATACATAGATACGTACTATAAGTCTACCTAGCAACTACCCACGCTCGTAACTACAGTTACAACGTTATGACGTCACGTAACTGTTACATGACGTCCGAGCAACGTTTGTTTTGCCAACCTTGACAGTGACGGCTGGCGGCTCGTGGTGCGGCCAGGAAACCGGCTACTAATATATAACAAGTGTGGGACGGAGGTCTCCTAACACTAGGCTGCCTTCTATGTATATGCTTATATGAATCAGTGTGTGTTGAGTTAAATAAGCCTTCCATGAGGAACGGATTGTCTTAGTGCCATATAGGTTCCCTCTGCCTTCCCTGCTAGCGTAAAGCTAAAAAAAATAATGATATTACCTACCGCTAGTTTCGTTGCCGCCGTAACACGATGAGCAACAGCCGTCAACTAAAAGCTACCAAGTATAGATCGTTCAATTATTTATAATAACATTGTCAATAGTTCAATATTTACATGAAAAATACCAGCTTGAACAATAACACACAATGTCTCGGAAATTGAGGAGAGTGGGAAACGGAATATCTAAACACTAAGTTTATTCTGCCTACCTTCTAGCCGCCTCGGTCATTTCTATCTTAAGCCTCTTTTAATCTTTGTCTATACAGCCCTATGAAAATTTTACTATTGTGGTATTTTCTCTCACGTTCACGCTGTATCCCGCACATACATATATTTCCACGAATGAGAATCGAACCAACAACCTGTCAGATTGTTGTGATATTTAATTCTTTTTTTTTTATTTCAGCCAAAGAAATGCAGAGACGACTTCGAGAACAATATTAAAAAGATAGTATATGACTCTCATCGTGTTGCCAGCTTCAGCGGAGAGAACCATCACAAATACTTTTTGGGACACATGATTGTATTTAAAATGCATTTAAATAGGGTGAGTGGAAATATCCTTTATATTTTAAGAAAACAGCTTAGTGATATAATTTTCAAGTCGTTTATAGCGCGACAGGCTGTCGCGTTCGTTTCTTACTCGAGGAAATTATATATTTATTTAAATTTGTGTTTCAAATTTTTTGCTCAGTGTCGAAGTGAAGCGCGGCGTTGAGTTCCGCAATGCAACACGCAATGCCTCCAGAATTCGACGGAAATTAGGGAACGGAGTATCTTAACACTAGGTTCCCTCTGCCTACCCTTCTGTGTACGGGATACAGCGTGAAGCTGATTTTTTAAACTTACCTTTATTTATTTATATTTTATTAGTCTAAAGATATAGATAAGCTAAAAAAAAATATTAAAATATATTTGTTCTTATTACAGAGTGAAAATTACATCCGCAAGTGTGAAAGGATAATGACAGGATGCGGCATTCATTGTGAAGTAAGTTTTATTTTTTTTACTTTCAGGCTGTATCCGCCATATAGCAAAGTAGGCAAAGAAAATCTGGAGTGAAGCTCCCTTCTCCTCTTTCAGTTTACTTCCAAGACATTGCTGAGTAACGGAACCTAACACCGCAGTTTGTTTTACTAAAGCGGTGAAATTAATATAATTTACACATTCCTCATTCGTTACAACTATGAATGAATATTTTTTTTAATATATTAGAGGAGACGCAATAAAGGTTGTAAATAATATATATTCCTGTATTTAATATTAGAATATCTTTTTATTATTTTGTTTTATTTCACGCTGTATTACATATAGAAGGAAAGGTCGAGGAATCTACCTCCGTTCCCCACTTTCCGCCGAATTTTCAAGACATTGTTCGTTGAGTGGCAGGATTTAACGCAGCGCTTAACCTTAATACCAGAGCGAAGAATTGAAATTGTTTAATAAATTATTCCTCCTGAGTGAAATTCGTACCTATAACTGTTGCTTTAACATTTACCTGCCACTGCGTCTCGACAACCTCTCTATCATTGTTTATTTTTTAATTAAAATAAAATTAATAATTAATAAACTAATAATTAATTTCTTATTTTACAGACTACCCCCAAAATGATAAGATGGCGACGTCTCGCTCTACATGAACTGAATAGAGTTAAAGATGATATCCAACATTCTAGAAGGTCCTATAAGGATCTTCTTGTACATTCTAGAAGGAAACTGAAAAGATTAAGAATAGAAGCACAATTGTTAGCCAATAAGGCTGTAGAGACGGTGAAACTGTGTAGATGTAAAACTACATGTTAATATAGTATAGGAGGTAACGTACAAAATTAATATATACATATTTTTTACCAAAAAATTTTTTAGGGATTTTTTTGTTTTTTAGATATTTATTATTAGTAAAAAAACACAAATGTTGTTTTGGCTAAGTATATTATTTCAATATATATAAACATAACTTTGAAAATTTTATAAATGGGTATTTTTATATTAGATACTTAAAATTATAATTTCGTAGTAATAATTCTAATTTTATTATTGAAATGTTCATATCAACTTGTAATATATAAATAACTTATTTTATAATTTCCGTACTTAAATATATTCTCATAATGGTTATAATGGCAATTACCCAAATACAATATGTACCTAACTAATACCTATATTAAAAGAAGTGTTCATTGTAGAAAATAATAAAAAATATTGTTACTAAAAGAATTTAATTAAAAATAAATTAAAAAATAAAGTAAGTATTAGTTTAAAAAATTGGCCAAATGAAATACGTAATCGAAACTGCCATGACGAATTTAATGGAGAGTGCTTGAAAAAATATGGACGAAAATTATCATGAAAATAATATACATGAAATTATTTATATTTATACTGTCATTGTCTATTTATACTGTCATTTATTCATACAATTTCATATAAAAAATAACATATTAATGATTTACTTAAGCATATTTATGGTGATGATTTAAAAGGAACAAAAAAGATTTAAATGCTATATCTATATTATTTTAGTTTATGTACTTACTGTCTTTCTAATTCATTTATTAGTACAAGTTTTACATAACAATAAAACTTGTATTATTGTGGAGAGACGATGCACAGCATCTGTGAGAGGGCGCTGTATACTTCCCTTTGATTATCCAATGATTTTCACTTCCGGTTGCTGTCTTCGACCAATCAGCGATCGCCGGAAGTCACGTGGTCTCAGGTGGTAGGGCGCCGGAACGTATAA
>JAKRZM010000520.1:470733-590650 GCA_036379175.1 Heliconius cydno galanthus | reverse complement strand
CGTGCTTTTTTAGCACATGATGACATATGTTCAATTAAATATTTTTAAGAGTCTAAATATCAAATTTTATAAAAATCGGTGGCGATTTAAAAATTGTCCCATACAAAGTTTCAATCCCTTAATTGCACCCTTAGGGGGTGAATTCTAGAAAACCACGAAACATGTTTTCAATGAAATATTTTTAAAATTTGGTGACGATTTAAAAAAAACCTATATAAAATTTCAACCCTTATTTGCACCCTTAAAACGATGAAACACGTGTTCAATTAAATACTTTTAAAAATCTAAATTACAAATTTTATAAAAATTGGTGCCGATTTAATTTTTTTTCCATACAAACTTTGAACCCATATTTCACCCCTTTAGGCTAAAAATTTTTCAAAATCCCTTCTTAGTGTCCAGATTACGAAAGTAAACTTTTGTCCAAATTTCACGTTTCTACCATGAGCGGTTTCGGCTGTGCGTGCGTCTTACCTCAGTCAGTGAGGACAAGTCCTTTTATATATATAGATACCTAAAATTATAATTTCGTAGTAGTAATTCTAATTTTATTGTTGAAATGTTCATATCAACTTATAATATGTAAATAACTTATTTTATAATTTCCGTACTTAAATATATTCTCATAATGGTTATAATGGCAATTACCCAAATGCAATATGTACCTAACTAATACCTATATTAAAAGAAGTGTTCATTGTAGAAAAAGAATAAAATAATAAAAAATATTGTTACTAAAAGAATTTAATTAAAAATAAATTAAAAAATAAAGTAAGTATTAGTTTAAAAAATTGGCCAAATGAAATACGTAATCGAAACTGCCATGACGAATTTAATGGAGAGTGCTTGAAAAAATATGGACGAAAATTATCATGAAAATAATATACATGAAATTATTTATATTTATACTGTCATTGTCTATTTATACTGTCATTTATTTATACAATTTCATATAAAAAATAACATATTAATGATTTAATTAAGCATATTTATGGTGATGATTTAAAAGGAACAAAAAAGATTTAAATGCTATTATATCTATATTATTTTAGTTTATGTACTTACTGTCTTTCTAATTCATTTATTAATCATTTTTATTATTTATATAAGCGTATAAATATAACTCATAAATTTACACTATCGATGCATCTGACTAATACCTTAGCGCACGACATGGTTATAGGTTCCATAAAAAAGTTGTTTACACTTTAACTTCTTGAATTTGAAAATTTAAAGAAACTTAGAGAATAGAGTGACGCTTAGTGACGTCAACCATCTCTCCACAAAAAAAGCAATCATTAATGTAACTAGCTCTAATTGATGAACTAAAAGATGCATTCAAACGATAATAGGAATGTGTTCAGTTATTTATGAAATGTATACAAAAGGAAAGTAGGTATAGTATATCTTAAAATATATTCTGTTACTTTATATTTACGGAAGAATTATATTTCTATGCTTAAGTGTTCTTTTAACATTTCTGTGTAACAGTTATTAATATAAAGTTAGCCTCAATATATTTATTATTTTTACAAATTATTATATTTAGAGATTGTAAATCTAACGTTACCGTAACGTTACGAGATACAAGCTTAAAATTAAATAAATACACTGTCAAATAAAAAAATAATGATGACCTTCGTGATAAAATATTAATTAGAAATTCATTTAGACAAAATTATTTGTGCCATACTTAAAATATAACATAGATTTGTGTTAGTATTTTTTGGATAATACCTTAACGATATGTTTTTGCATTGGATAAGAAAGAGTAATATATTATTAGCGTAAAAAGTACAATTATATAGTAACGAGGCCGTCGTGCCGCAGGGGAACAAGACGGCAACTGGGATCGATGTCCACTTAGGTTCCTAGGTGCCTTCAGCTGAGAGTTAACTTATGGTTCACTTTAGTAAAAATGTTGCTATTTTATAGTAAAACTTTTTAATTATCTTATTATGTTGCCTTTTGTTAAAACTTTTATTATTGTACATAAAAGAGAATACTATACAAAAATAAATTTGTAGCAGGAAAAAAAATAATTTTCATTTGCTCGAGTGAAAATCGAACCCACAATTTGTTTTGTTGAGCCTCTGCGCCACAACTCGCCTCAAAACTATTAATATTATTAAAAAAATATTATATAATAACCTATTTTATTTAGCAATTAGTATTTAGGCACTGTGATAGTTGGTATATTAATTTATTTCTAGAGCAGATTTCATATTTAGAGCGTATCATGTATGTAGTTGTTGTTAACAGTATATTGTTGTTAAGTTAACCAGATTATATTTTTAATAAATTTTAACGAAATATTTTTGTTGTTTTATTTTATTTCGTGTTAAGAATATCAATATCTAAGGCTAACTAAAAAGAAACATTTGGATAGTCAGATAGTGCAGAAAAGAAGGAAAGAAGAGAAAAAATAACTATGTATTAATAAGAAATATAATCACAAATATAATTGCGTAATTTAATATATAATTCATAAATAAAGCTATTACTGCAGCATACTCGCGCATATTTGTAATAACAAAGGTTATCTCATAAGTATGTACTGAGTGCAAAAAAAATATTATTTCATTTTGCGTGTTGGGCTTGCAATTTATTGTTAAAACTCTCCTTTCTCCACTGTCTGTTTAATTGGACATAGTTTTCGTATTGGATATCAAGGAAGCACTTTGCTTTTACATAGCAAGACAACGAGCATCTTAAATCTGAATATTATCGGCAATAGAGGACTATGTCGAGTAATAAAGCCTAATACTTATCTCAAATTTATTAGTAATAGAAAGTAAAGGTATTCGATCGATATAATTAAAACAATTTAAAATTCGTCGTATTTCATAACTGACATAATGTCTAATTGTATACGCTACAATTGTCGGTTTGATTCCCTCAACAGAATGACAGGTTATGTTTAAAAAAATATATGAAAACTTAACGCGACGGGTGGGTCTTTCATCTGAGCACGCAATTCAAAACTTTTGCATAAAATCTACAAGGGAGTATCTTATCACTACGTTCCTCTGCCTACACTACATAAATCTGTGAGTGATGCGTGGCGTTAAATAATTTATTATTAGCAATATATTATTTATGCTGACCATATTTTGTTCTCGACTTTAGGTCTTAATAGATGCTTAGATTTATTCCTATTAAGTGACAAGTGTGGAGTGATATAAGTAATTCTTAGTTAAAGTTGAAATATGTGGTTAAAATTTTCATATTTAATTTTCATTTCGATTTTATTATATACTGTCAATAGTGAGGTATGTATGGAACTGATGCTAAGCTATAATTGTAAGGCTCTTGTAAGCGCGATGGTTTTGGGTTCAACTCCTACTCGCGGAAATAAATTATTTTCGTTCCTCGCTCTAAATTTAATTCTCTCGCTAAATTTTTAGCTCGCTAAATTTTTAACTCGCTAAATTTTTAGCTTTACGCTGTATCCCGCACATAGCAGGGTAGGCAGAGGGAACCTAGTGCGTATAATCTCAGTTCCCATGAAGACCCTACCGGACCCTACTTATAGCCGAATTCTACAGGGATTGCGTATTGACTGGCGGAACATAACGCCCTGATTATTATACTTTAAAAAAAATGTTCCTAACCTAAATGGAAATTTTGTGTTATTTTGCAAAGTCAACAGAACCAACAGAAACATCCGCGTTACTAAAAACGTACAAGAGCTCAGTGGCAGCGTCCCACGACCTCGACAGAAGTGATCGCGGGATCCTCAAGAACTGGACCACAGACTTTCAGATACAATTAGTCAATATTACAACACAATATAGAATTGATATGACGAGGCATAGGGAGAGCAATTTTATGTGGATCAAGAGTAATGCTAAGGTAAGTTCCACTACCAATGACTTCGTAATATAAGTTATGTCTCTGATATGCAAGGAAAGTAGGGAACGAGGTGTCTTAATTGTAGGTTCTATTTTTTTGTTGAAATAAGCTAGTATTTTTGGTAAAACATAGCGTTGAATTCCGCTACCAGTGTCTTCATATATGAAGAATGAACAGATCCATTATCTCTGCCTTTAAAATAATTTTTCATTTATTTGGTAAGCTGATGCATATTGTTTTATATAAACCGGAAATGAATAATAAAATGACATAATACAAATAATTCATCACACTAGATAAAATATTATTCATAAAATCTATACATAAGTATCTACTTAAATATAAACTCTTCCGTTAGTGAGTGACCGGTATTTATAAATCGATTTCAATTCTGAAACGGCATCTCAAGATCGATTGTGTTCAATTTCAATTCGGGGAAATATGATTAGGTATATTTAAATTATTTTCATTTCTCCGTTCTGGTAGTAATGTCTCGTAACGTAGAGAACGGAATGTCTTAAAATTAAATACAAGTAAATTCAAATATCTTTATTACTTTTTAATTTTAACATGTTGTTTTTCTAATATTTGTTTAGTGGAAAGAATGTATTGAATTCCACCAAATTGAAATAAATAACTCTGACACGACTTACTTCGAAGGAGAAGGCAAATGCATCAAAGTGGCAAACGTGGAGGAGAGCAAGAAGTCTGTCTTTCAAATGGAGAAAGAGGTGAACTGATTATTTCTATTTGCGATAAATTCCGAGGCTTTTATGACGCAGGGCAAAAACGCGCGACTGTCACCACGGGGTTGTGGTTCGATCCCACTCGGACGAATAACATATATAATATTTTCATTTCCTCGCTCTGATAATGAGAGAAAACGTGGCGTTAAGTTCCACTCTATCACTAATCCTCTGCTTGTCCTGTTCTGTATTCCTTAATTATAATTGAAAAAAAAGCCAGGATAATAATGTTATGTTCATTAAAAGTCTCAAACAAAAAAAATTTTTAGATAAGAAAATGGCGTAAAGGCTACAGATATTTATTGAATCAGTGCAAACTAAATAATCCGGGAGATGAACTAGCCGCTGGTGACTGTCTAGTTGAATATGTGAGCATTTCAATGTAATAAATTATTTTTAATATAAGAAGAGAATTTTAAACAATTAAAAATGATTTATTTATTTAACTATTATTGATTGATAAATATTATTTAACTCGAGAAAATATTTTTTAAATATTTTCCTTATTTTCACTCTAGTAACAGCAGCAATGCCTCCAGACTTCGTCGTAAAGTAGGAAACGCAAGTATCTTAATGAGAATACACTCTGTATTTCCTTAACGTGGAACTTTTAAATTATAAGTAAAAGTATTATAAGTTCTTATCTAAGGATATTAAAAATAATAAAACTATTTACTTATATAACTTCCAGATGCAAAGGGACAATTACTATATAACATTCCAGCGTTTGATACTAATGAAATTAGAATCGATGTCGCAACTGTACTCCCAAATGATGACTTCTCTGAGAAATTGTGAAGAATGTTTGAAAAGTAACCTTTTAGTTTATTTTAATAGCGTAAGACGTGTCATGGAAGCTTTGAATCGTTGTTATAGATTGAAATTATAGGAGGAAGTAAAGGGAAGTTCATTTTGTGTTCAAATAACTTAACTGGATTAATCACGTATATTTAGGCAGGTGTTCGTGGTCACAGCCCGGTAGCGTGAGTGATGACTACCCGTGACCTCGTACTGCAAAGCATTTGGAACGGGTTTCCAAAAATGTTTAATAATAATAAACATACGCGATTAATCCTGTTAGTCCAATTTAAAAGAGAAAAGGATAGTTTTCATTGAGAGAAAAAATATTTTTATAGATAACTAATAATTACATCGAACGAAAAGGTAAAAAAATCCATGTAGTGTTTAAGTTGTGTTATAGTTATAGGTAAAATAAATAAACATCACAAATTTTAAAAATGGTTTATTTCGTTGTCAATCTCAAATACAAATAAAAAAATAAGCATAAAATCTTAGCTTTGTACAATAACTTCTATGGCAATACTACGCGGTAAGAGTATTTAAAAAAACATATGTATAATATATACCTGCATACGTTTAAAACTACATATGTTTACCTATGTGTGCGACTGTAAACACGATAGGTTGTAGGTTGCCTCAAGAATTCAGCGGAAAGTGAGGAATGGAGTGTTTTAAAACTAGGTTCCTCTCCTGAGCGGGATGTAGCGTGAACCTAAAAAAATGACTTTTTATCATGTCATATATGGTATATGACATACAGAATATAGATGGGCCCAATCATAATATAAACTAAGTATTTTTTAATACTTTAGTTTAGCACTAAATATGCAGTTTTAAACTTAAAGAAAAAGAAATACAATGTCAAAGGCACCATTCAATACAAATTATTGACTAAAATGTTTATAAAATAACCTAAAAACTAGTATATTATTGGAAATAGTTCTAGTTCTAAGTAATACTCCATTTATTTATAGAAATATGTTAGGATGCTACCAAAGATTTATGTAAATGACTTTATTGGAGAAATATTTATTTCTAAATTTCATTAAATATATAATTTATGTATTAATATATATAAATAATTTAAGCTGTTTGTTTGATATACAATTTTAAACAGCCAGCTAATAGCGTCCCCATTACAAATGATAATATATATATATTTATTTCTTTTAAATTTTAGCTAAAAGTGGCTAAGAAATATGAGATTCATTGAAATTCACTTTATCAAGAAAAAAAATACAAAGCACAACTTTGACTAAAAAAAGTTGTGGTTTTGGCACTAACTAATAATAGTGTAAAAATATTATATGTAATATAATAACTGTAAATATTTATAAAAATAAATATCTTTTATTTCTTTTACTCTTATATATTTAGGTCATATACATCTTTATAATTTCAATATTACATACAAATATGGCGGCTCATGACGTCACAATACATTACGTATATTTATTTGCCTTTTTACTAATTGCAAACATGTCAACAGTAAAAAATATGTATTTATATTTGAATCTCCTGTTTTTTTACTAATTTGTATATTATAAAATAAATTAATTTTAGTTCAAAAATGGATACTCTTTGTATTTTTACTTTAGTTTGTGTCTTTACGTTTAATTCTTATAGCGCTACTATTTACAATATCACTAGATAGTATAAAAATGAGCTGACGTTGACAACGTATTATTATATATTATTGTTATGTGAATAATTAATAATAAAAAAATATGTATATATTTAGAAAAGCTTTAAAATACTTATTTTGAAGAATGTGGTATAAAAATAAGGATAAAAATTAAATTATACAATTATTAATAACACGCTGCCAACATGAGTTATTAATAATATTATATTTACATATATTTTTTTCTGCTCTAAGTCCTCAACTTAAATTTGTGATCTGAAAAAAAGATTATATTTAGATATATAAAAATAAAAATTTTGGTAAGTCTCAAATTTCTATAACAATACTAATATACCGGTCGTGGTGGAACAGCGGCACTGCGGTTGACTGTAAACCGGAGGAATATGGATTCCATTCCTACTGAGGGGATTGATTTATTTTTATTTTCTTGCCCTTGGCAATCAGACCAAGCGCAGAGTTCAGTTCAGCCACTTAACAAGCTGTGTCTCAAAAAAATAGTTGGTGCGTGGGAATTGAAGTGTCTTAAAATTAGGTTCCGCATACGTACCATATGTTTTAATTATTAGTTATTTAGTCATATTTACCACGTGGGCCCCAGCGCGGCGGGTCGAGGTGGCGGCTCCGGCGTATCGGGGGTCGGGGGTTTGAATGTACTGCCCTGAGAAATATAAAAAATAGTAAGAACTGTTCTTAAGTATATCATTTAGCTTTTAAATGGTAGCTTTTAATTTCAATTTATATATGGATTTGGAGATTATTAATTTTATAACAGTAGAATATCTATGTCATTTATTCTAAGCAAAATCGATTCGCACTTTGGGAAAAGAATTGTCTTAGTTCTTCGCTCTAGTAACAAGACAAAGCGCGGCGTTAAGTTCCGCCATTCACGCAACGCAATATTTCGAAAATGGGACGAGGCGTGGAGAACGGAGTGTCTGTAATTGTAATTATTAATATTTAAATTGTGCATATTGTAGTTTACATCGAAATAGTTACTATAATGCACCTACATTTCCTTTTTTTCCTTTATCCTATGCCCTATAACCTTCCTTGATAAATGGAATGGATGCTAACACAAAAATATTTTTTCAATACAAACCACTACTCTCCGAAACTGGCGCATTCAACCAAATAAACTATAAAGCTTCATTATATTAGTAGAGATAATATAGAATATATATACATACTTGAAAACCCATCGCGGCTTCTAAAGGCGTTGGGGAATCCCCAGCAAGTGTTGCGTAGTCACCAAATCTCTCTGTCGTACGACTGCCTTGTATAGTAGCGTATGTGTTGTCAGTCTGAAATATATACATATATGATATTCACTTAGATTGCTATAATGAAAATAATATATAAAACGCAATATGGGGTGGAAAGCCATGCTAGTTTACACCCTACACAACACTAGGTTCTACCCTGCTAAATGAGATAGCAAGCTGCTAATAAAACAAGAGTTGCAACTTAGATTCCGGCCATAAATAATTACTTTTAGCGCTAAGTTTTTTAAAAGATATGTAACAAAACCCTGAATTTCCCTCCCAAAGACACTAACTACCTGTTGATTCATTTCTGCATTTTGCTCTTGATCACCAAACACATTCATGGTCAGTTCCTGTTCCTCGTAGGGTCGTAGCTTCGTTTCCAGCCAAAGGGGGTTTTCAGTTGTGCTTAGTTCTTCTAAAATCCTTCTTCGGGCTAGACTATCTTTGCTGGACTGTAGGGATGGAGGTACCACCCTTGAATATGGGGCCCTGGAGGAAATATTGAGGTTAGCTTCTACATTAGTTTTTTTTTTTTTTAATTTCTAAATTAGTAGTTTGATTTTTAATGTAATGGTGGTAGATTTAATTTTTATAAAAAATACACTTACCAATGTTTAAGACAAGCGCAAACCACTATGAAAGTGACGATGCCTGTAAATAGTACTATCAGTAGAGCTATTAGAGCAGCCAGTGCGGGGTCGAAGCTGTCCGGAGCTGGAAGTGAAAGAAAAATTAGTTAAAAAACACGGGTTCGAGTCCCGCTACGCTTATATTTTCATACAATTTCTAAAAAATATTTTCTCAATATGTTAACAATATTTACACTTTTCTACACCTCAATGAAACTTAATAAAGAACATACTTGCTCAACACTCTGTTTTCTAGCTATCTTGCTATTTTAAAAAACAGCTATGTGCGAATCGCAATCGCCCAGATTGGGTCCTTACCAATTTCATTATTATAGGTCAACTGCAACGCGACTTTGAAAAGTTGACAAACTTAAGTTTACGGGTGTATGCACTCATTTCGTATGAAATAAACTTCAACCATAAGTTTGTGTTTGTATATAAGTTTGTTCTTTTCGGTGAGGTAATAAATTTTCATTTTTTAGATTATTTTCTTGAGTCATAATCATGAATCCGGAGGCACAAACAAACATGCAGATGGACAACAAAAATAGTCTATAAAGATTTCGTTTTTTTTTTTTGAGGTACGGATCGACTTCAATCGGTACGTTCTCTGATTATAAATTCTCTTAACATTTTGTTACCTTTAGAGCTAGAACTGGCAGCGATAAGTGTCTCAACACCGAACTGCTGGTACACATCCTTGAGCTGGTCATATTTAGAGTCGATGGTCTCTAACACCTTGTCGACGGGTAGCACTTGGTAAGTGTCAGGATCTACCGCGTGCAAGTGGATTTCACACCTGGGATTTAAAAGAACAAAAAATATTTGTAACAGATAACTTAGTGCAAAGACAAAAATCAATTCCCCAATTTCTGAATGGGTGCGAATCGCCAAACAGAATGATGGAATATCTAGATCAAATTACTTCTTATCACCTACCACTGATCGTATCTAGTATCAGCGTGCACTAACGGTAGAGTACGTGCTGGCACTAGCAGAGCTCTCGCGGCGGCGGAGAGTCGCGTGCGGACTGAACTCTCCCACTCTCCGCCCGTGGCGGTGCAACTGTGGGACACTACCATGCGGATGAGGGAAGATCTGTCTATTATCCAGATCTGTGGGAAAAACTTGTGTTAGTTAAGGCTCAGTATCTATTTATTTAACACCTACGTGTTCAGGAATTTACATTTGCTCAGCAGATTTTTAAAGAATTTATGATTTATGCTATATTTATCATGATTTTATATGGAATTTGTAAAAAAAATTTCTTAAGTAAAAGAAATATAATACATTCTAATACACAGTTAAAAATACACATATTTCTTTTCCTATCTATAATATCTTTCGTTATGAAACAACACAATAAATAAAGCTTAAGATTTTGTTTCCACGCTTAAAATGTACACATTTTTTATTCAAGGTCATAGTTTAAAGCAATGTAAATTATATTTACAATAATCAATTGTTAAAGAATAAAAGACAAATATACGTACATATAACTGCGTCCTGGCTTGTCTATGTGGAGGCGCTAGTTCTTGCGCTATTATATCCAATACAAATCTATCGTGCTGATACTCTGACATGTATTGGGCTGTTGTTATTACACCTGGGATAACACACAAATAATAAATCAGTAAATAGAATATAAATAATGATACATAAAGGGGGCGTTGAGTTTCGCCACTCAACACATAATGATAAAAATTAATCAATCATAAATTGAAAATTCGTCGGTACGTATAAAACGGAGCGTCTTAGAACTAGGCTCTCTCTGCATACCCTATGCCTGCCTATAAGCGGGATCAGCGTCAAGCAAATAAAGTGTTATTATTGTAAAGTGTTACTATTGTAGTTTTTTAGGGAGAAGAATTTATTATATTACGTTAGGCTCAATCCCCACTCTGGGAAAAATACTAACTACTTTAGCAAGACAACGTATGGACTCAACGTGCAGTATCGCTAAAATTAAGGACTGCGTGAAAAGATCTTGAACTCACCATCTTGACTGATATTAAACGGCGACGGCACCACACTACCACTGGACTTTAGATCACCAAACTTGTACAGATTCGAACCCGCTATCATGTATATAAGTGTTCCATTCTCTTGCAGGTCTGGATCGAAGGCAGTTATGGAAGTTATCGGCTCGTTGATTCTGGCTGTGTATTTTATGCCTGGGGAATAAAAATATAGGATTAGTAACATGATATAGTTTTTCTAACACAGGAATCTTTTTAATCAACGGGCCAATTTCCTCACATTTTTTTTTGTTTCACTTATATTAATGGGAGATAGTCGATAACATAAATTCACTTTAAGAAATGCTTGGCGGGCCGCATAGACATGTTTAATGGTCCTAGGGCCACGTGTTGCCCGTCCTTGCTCCAACATATTTAAATAATAATTGAAAACCGGGGTGAGAAAACAACGAGGAAATGAAAATGATTTATTACGGCGTTGTCCCATTAGGCCACGATGATTAATATTGTAAAATTGTAAAGTACATATGTAATATATATTAATCAATAAAAAATAAAGGATCTGTTGAATAAAGTATACAGAAAAACTTAACAAAATTTAAAAATATACCAGCATAATAAATCTTCTGCTGGAACTTCGGCTCATTATCGTTTTCATCCAAAATCCTAATTTTCACAGTGGCAACGCTTATGTCTTCACTATCTGTAGAATTATCTATGGAATTCAAGATGGCGGCCGCGTGTTCTAGCAGAGGATTGTTGCTAGCGTAGATCGTCATAGAATATTCTTCTTGTTTTTCCCTAAATAAAAAGCCAATTATAATAATTCTAAGTAAAATTTATATAAATAGTTACTAGTAAAATTTAAGTAACCAGTTACTAAATTAAGTATACTAGTGATTCCTTAAATTGTCTGGCTTCTCTATCTAGTAAAAAAATATAATTTCTGAACTTATTTCTTGGTTATATAAAATAATAATGATTCTCTTATTCTCTAGTTAATAATTTGGGAGATACCGCTAAGCTTAAGAAATAATATTTCACCTAGAATAAAGACAGAGTGCTTAAGATATTTTTTTAAGTGAGATTTTAAAGAAACCGGTTACCGGTTGTAGGTTTGATTTCAATTCGAGGAAATGAAATGTTTTTTTTTTAATATTAATTTCCATACTCTGGTAACGAGACAAGGCGCGGCGTTGAGTTCCGCCACTCAACACGAAAGTAAAGGAAACGCAAGATATTTAAATATATTTTTTTTTTATTACGTCAACGTGTTTTATTATTACGTCAAGCCACCATTAACACAACAAACCCGTATAAAACCAAAATTTATAAACAGCTTACCTATCAAAAGTGACATTAGCTCTGATAGTGCCTTGCGTTCTGTCAACAGTGAAGGCACCATCTTGATTGCCTTCTAATATATGATAATACACTTTGCCGTTATCACCTGTATCCTTGTCTATCGCTTTAACACCACCTGATGAAATAAAAGGAAAAAAATGTTCATAATCGTGATAAAGCCTTTTAAAATAATGTATTTTATTACTATATTCTGTAATAGTATATTAGAAAAAATTAAATTTTCAAAGTGTAGGTAATAATAATAATCAGTGAGAATGATTATTTCATCTAAAAACAATTCTGTATTTAGCAAGATAATTAAAGAAGAGGAAACCTATTTCATAACTGTCGCCAGAACAGTGCATATCAGGGTAATCAGAGAGAACCTTGTGTTAAAATACACTTTTCTCCATTCAACTCAATTTTCGAGACATTGGGTATTTATTACGTGGCAATGCCACGTGCCACAATTAATTAACTCAATGCCACGGTTTGCCTTGTGACCTTACCTATTATAAGGCCAGCGGGGAGATTCTCCATGACACTAAAGGTGTAATGCAGTTTGACAAAGCGCGGCGCGTTATCCTTGTAGTCCACGAGGAGAATGGAGAGAAGGCGGAGTGATTCGAACTGAGCGGGCGTTCCGTTGTCTGTTGCTGCTATAATAAGCTGGAAGAATAAACAGATTATATTTATATATTATTTGTGTATTCATAGATTATTTTGTAAGCTAGGCAATGTATTTAATTCCAACGTACAATCAATCAGTCATTCGTCAATGATATACAAAAAAATAAATATATATAAACACATTACCTGATATTCAGCTTGATGTTCTTTATCCAAAAACGTTTTTGTCCTCAACTCTCCGGTACTTTGATGTATACTGAATTCAGGTGTCTCAGCTACATTTTGATTATCCACTTTCAAGTAGTATGAGATTCTTCCATTCTCGCCAGCATCTTCATCAGTCGCTTTGAACGTTGTTACGAGATAATCTGGTTGTACTGCGTTCTGATGAAGGAATATTTACTTATATTTAAATAAAGTTTAAAAACAAGAACTTTAAGACAATCCTACTTAATTTTGCTATTATAGATGTTGCTTTTTTTCTTGTTTCCTTTGAGAAGACACCCGAAGGACAGAAAAACCCATCTCACCTCGTCCACCTCCAACACCTTCACCCCGCTCTCCGGCAGCACGAACACGGGCGCGTGCTTGTTGACGCTGAGCACCGTGATGTCCACGGCGGCAGTGTCCTCGTGCACGCCGTCCGTGGCCAGCACGTGCACGCGGTGGTGCGTGTCGCCCGCCACCGTGCGGGATGGGTAGATGATGCCGGACGACGGGTACACGGAGAAGATACCTGGGGTAAAAGTTAAAAAAATTATTTATAAAAAATTTTTTACATTAATATTTCAATAATTCATTTCCAACTCAACACGCAATGCCTCCAGAATTCGGTAGAAAGTGGGGAACGGAGTGTCTTAACACTGGGTTCCCTCTACCTACCCTGCTGTGTGCGGTAGTTCTGCTGTGTCTCCACTGCCAGACGTCTATCGTATGTCTACCTTGTTCACTTACTAATTCTACTTTTCTGTATTTGCTATTTTCTCTATTCCATATATTTATCTATATCTGTCTCAATCACTGACGAGGTTAACACATCTATCTATCATTATCTTATATTTACATATGTCTTTATCACTCCATTCTTTTCATACTTCTAAATTTATATATATCCTGATGATATATATATATTTATATATTTTCCTGTCTCGCTCACTCACCAGGCTCGGTCTGCTCCACAATACTGTAAATAATCTTGGCGTTGTCGCCGTCGTCCTTGTCTTCGGCCAACACTTGCAAGATGGCGGCCGGTGGGTCCAACTGTAGGTTCTCTGCTATAGTACTTTTGTACACTTTTTGACTGAATATAGGCGGGTTGTCGTTTACGTCGCGTACTTTTATTTGTACCTGGATGGATTAAAGGTTCTTTTTAAATCTTAAGATATTCTCATATCAATTTTGTAGATAAACAAATCTAACCATGAGTATTGAAAAAAAAAACAGGGAATCATTGTTTCATGCATAAGTTTTTAAAAAGTCATGTTGTTTTTATACACCTGTAAATAACTTTGCTAGTCAAATAATTTTCAAAGAAAATATCCAACAAAATCCAAATAAAGGATAATTTAGGAAATGATTTGTTTAACTCAAGATATCATAGGTACCAAATAATTAGTTATTGAATTATTGAAATATATAGATATTTCATTACTTCAAGAACATACCTAGTTATTAAGGTTAATGTTTGATATGTTTACTACTTTATGCTATTTAGTTTTGTTATTGGTTTAATTTATTATTCAAAGATTTTATTTTAGTACAATCACATTAAATGGAGATTTACTGATTACTTATTATGTATTATAACATTTCTTAAATTTAAGAACATTGAATATGTAAAGTAATATTACAATAATTCATTCATTTAAGTTATTTTGAACTCACTTCAACATGAAAATTAAAAAGGAATGAAATCGTAATACAATTGAATTGCCAGCATTATTTTAAATCTTTAAATCCCTAAACATAATGAATATACATATTACTTACTGGCACACTAATTGACTTCCTCAAATGCTTAGGTGCATTATCACTAGCAGTTACTCTAAACCAGAGGTAGGGTGTGCGTTCCCGGTCGATGTCAGCGTTATCAGCTACAGTGATAAGACCGGATGTGGGATCAATGTTGAATAGATGGGCAGATTCACCTGATAGGCTGTAGGTTATTTTGCCAAATTCGCCTGAAAACGTTAAGTCAGGAATTTAACATAAAAACAGAAATAAATGTAAAAGTATTTATTTTCAAGTTATTGTATTGGAATATGACATTGTTCTAAAGCTATCACCTATTACTAAAATAATTGATAATTAAAAGATCACGACACAAAAAGCTCTAAAAACTAAATAAACAACTAGAAGAGCTGATAATCTTTAATGGCTTAACATTCTTTCTTAAATGCCTTAAATGCACTCTTTGTGATGCCTAAGAAACAAAAAACATAACACAAAACCAGTTTACCCGTTTAAGAGCTATGATGCTACAGACAGATATACACATACACAAACACATTAAGCATCACTACCTAGCTATTTCTGATGAAAAGAAATAAATCACTAATAAACTAATTCTATATACATACCTTCATCGTTATCAACAGCCGTAACAGTCAAAACACTTGTATTGGTATCAACATTTTCGTCTAATTCAGCATAATACGACGAATTGTCGAACTTTGGCTCTTCATCGTTAACATTTATTATTTCGACAAAAACTCCGGCAGACGACGAAAGTTGAGGGACACCGGAATCGAAGGCGACTAGTGTGAAATTTATTGTGTGGACCTTTTCATAGTCAATGCGTTGAATTGTTTTGACTACGCCTGAGGGGAAAAGAAAATATTTTGTTATTTTTTTATATGTCTATCGTTATGTACAATTTTATGTGAAGCAGTCGTGGCGAAGTCCAACAGTAAGCGTGGTATATTATCGTCGGACAATGGGGGACGGAAGTATATTAATGGGAATGGATGGTTCCCTGTGTGCTAGATACAGGGTGAAGTGAAAAGAATATAATTTAAAAATATATTATTAAACAACAACTTACCCGTAACATTATCAATTTCAAAGTAAGGGTTCGGTGGGCGTATTATAATCGCTGCTATCGGAGTTTCTCTGTCAGTTGCAGTGTAAGTATTTAGTATGGAACCTATAGGTTGCTCTTCTAGAATTTTCTCGACGTAGGCTGGTTGACCGAAGACCGGGGAGTGACGGTTCACATCCACTATATTTATTATTAGTTCACCTGAAATTTGTTTTTGTGTTAAAATAATAAAAATATAAAGTCTAAACTAAGTATACATGAATTAAGTAATGTCTTGATTTTATCAATATATATTTTGTAATTTATGACATTTAGTGTTACTAAAGCGAAATTAAATAAATGATAAATGGTTATATTTGAAACAATTATTGCATGAATAATAATCGAACCCACAACAACCCTATTTAGAGTCGGACACTGTTCCGTAAGCATCAGAACGGCTTATAATATAATATCGATAAAACTATGTAATACATAAATTAATTACTCCAAACCTTCAGTTCTTTGTATAGTGGGCGCAGACGCGTCAGTGACTGCGACCGGCAGAGTGACCACGGCCGCCATGTTCCTGTCTAGTGTCTGGGACACTGAGACACTACCATTGGGGGACACTGAGAACCACGTCGTGAGGAGATTTTGTTCTGATACCTGGGGCAAATAGATTAATTATAGATATAATGTTCGAGTTAGTATAATCCGAAATATTTGGTAAACGTAATTTTAACTACACTTCACTTTCCGTCCAATTTCCGGAAAATAGCGTGTTGAGTGGCGGAATGACTTTTTTCCTCGAGTGAGGAAATGACTTTTCGTGAACTGATATAACAATAATAATAGTCTATCGACAATGCCATCAAATGCGACGTTGAGATCCGCCAGCGACATGCAATATCTTAAAAATTTTGCAGAAAGTGAGGAACTTTTGATAGCGTTAAACTAAAAAAATCTCGTACCTCTTTCCCGTTCTTATCCACAGCCCGTATACTCCTATCCGTTGCCAATTCATACACTAGCTGTCCGTTATCCGTTATATCCGGATCAATTGCTATTAGATTATGCAGGATAGTGCCGATATCCGCATCCGCTGAAACTTCGGCCCTTTGTATTGATGGTGTAAATGTTGGTTTCTTATCATTAACGTTTATAATGTGAACTGTCAGTTCCGTTGTTCCCGTTAAACTTGGTATACCTAGAGAATAAGGGTTATAGGTTAGTTATTTTTTATGATTTTTTACTTTTTCTATGTTACATTTTATTAATGTCAGACTATAAACGCGAGGGCTGTAGGTTCAATTTCGTTCTGGTAACAAGACAAAGCGCGACGTTGAGTCCCGCCACTCCACGCACAATGTCTCGAAAATTGAGCGGTGCGTGGAGAATGAAGTGTAAATAAGGTTCCCTCTGCTTACTCTATTATATGTGGGATAGAGCGTGAAACTAAGAAATAACATACCCATATCCGTAGCAACAATCTGCACTCTATACGTGTTTCGTCTATCAAAGTCCAGTTTAGACGCCACTGTGACTACTCCTGTCGTATTGTCTATCATAAACGATTCTAATGCTCCTTTTTGTATGTTATATTTTAATTCCGCGTTCAAGCCACTGTCGAGATCCGTTGCTTTGACTGCTGCTACTTCCGTTCCTGGTTGGAAAAGAATTCATTTATTAATATTCTATCTAAATACTTTATGGGGTGGAAATGTGTGGTATCTGCAATAGTTGTAAATACAATCTTCACTGATTCCAATGTTTATATTAATTTATTTTTATAGAAATGGAGGAAAACGGTATATAAAAAAGAAAAAAAGTTAAAATAAAAGGAAAAGAGAGACTATTTACATGATTATATCTAATAATTTCTTTTATAACTTTTAGCATCCGTATTGTAGCACAAGTCCTTCAATTAATAATGATGACAGATTTGCGATTTTCAATAATTATTAATTGAATAAAAAAAAAAATTGCACAACATAGCGACAACACTTATAATTAAAACAAAATCCATACCGATTGCTGCATCCTCTGCTATACTGGCATCATATCTATCAGTTTCAAAAGATGGCGCGTGATTATTTACATCGCGTATTGTTATTTCCACTTTGCATGTTGAATTGTGCAGACCGTCTGTAGCCTGGTATTATTTAATTTGCATCTTTATTACAATAATATAAGCAATTTAAGAAGTGGTCTCGATTTCATATTCCACTTAAGTAAATTGTTATATTATTTTACATGATATGATAAAGTTAAAACGAGTTTTAGTATTTTGCACTGAATTATTCAGGTAAAAAGTGTAGGTGAAAATTAAAAGAACCTAACCTTCAAATACAAACAATCCTTACCAAAACAGTTAAAACAACAAGATTATCCTCAGTGGAGTTCAACATGGCGTGTCCCAACACAGATATTCGGCCGGATATGGGCTCTATCCAAAATGGAGGACTAGGCGGATATACTATAGAATAGCGGATGTCCGAGGTTGTGTCTAGATCTCTCGCTTGGACCTGGAGAGAAATAATGAAGAGAGTACGAAAGATGTAACATTTTAATTTATTTGTAGGTATCATTATGAAAATTTATATAGCCATAGTCACACATAGGCTAGACACAATTTATGGAAAGATTTTTGTAGTAAAAGCCGTTTTCCAATACAAACCAAAATACTCACGACTAGTTCCGGTTCAAATTTAACAGCGTCCTCGTCAATAGACGCTTTGTAAACCGGCGTTATAAATATGGGTGGATTATCATTAGAATCTGTTAGTGATATTTGCAATGGCACTACTGTACTTTGACCTGTGCCATCGTCGTCTGTGGCCTGGAAAATTAATTTGTATGACAATTATATGTGTAAGTACGCTCTAATTACGCTCTTTCCCGCCGGATAGGAAGAACGAACCTATTCTTATAACACATTTCGACGGAACTCACCACCACATATCAGAGAAATCAAAATATTTAAATATAATTATTCTCCTTGGTGGGGATCGAACTCACAATATCCCTATATATAACTATTCATAAACGTAGAAATAGGGGAGGCCGGGTGGGCCGTGTCTATCTCAAAAGTTTTAACAACATAAACAATGTCTTCAATAATTAAAAAGAAACCGTTAATCTGTTAAGGACAAATCTGTTCAAAGCTAATATGTCTCTTGTGACTGTAAACGCGACGGTTATGTGTTGGATTCCCTCTGGTAACGGAGCATGGTGTCTTAGCAGCTCACTAGGTTTCCTTTGCCTACTCTGCTAAATGGGAGGAACTAAAAAAATAAAAGTACATACTTTATATTGCAAAAAATAATCCTTCCTCGTCTCATAGTCTAAGCACGGTGGTTTCCCCGGTGTCGGACACTCAGCTACACTTATAACACCACTACGGTTGTCCACTTCGAAGAGTTCCGCTCCGTTACCCGACAACTCGTATATTATACCTTCTGTACCAAATCTGAAATATTTATTAGTGATATTTTGCACTGAGCATATCAAAATATTTTTAGAAAAAAAAGACAAATTTTACCTGCCCGTATTTTTATTACTATTTCATACTGGTAAAAGAAAGCGGTGCTAGAGCTAGTTTCGCAACTCTCAACGCGTAGTATGTTGAAAATTCTAAACATCTCCAAACATGGATTTTTCTTAACATTTGCATTTTTATAATGAAAACTTACCTATTAGTGTCTCTATCAGTAGCTCTCAGCGCCAGTACTCTAGTACCGAGGGGAGCCCCCTCCGGCACGGTGGCGGCGTGCGGACCGCGCGGGAACTGTGGGGAGTTGTCGTTCACGTCCCGCACTGTCACCGTTACACTCGCACGCGAGTGTAGACGCGGAGAGGTATGGACTTCTTCTGCTATAACCTGTAGAGAACGTATAAGTTGAGCATACATGTAAAAAAATATAGTTTATTGGCTAGAGTACTTCAAATTATTATATTAAATTATAATAATAATTATTAATAATTAAATATTAAGTTATTTACTACTATGACGTTTTTGAAGAATAATAAAAATAAAGACCAACATGGTTTTAGCTAGAAAACAGAAAAAAAAACAAAAAAGTCATTAACAACCATTATGAAAAAATAAAAAAAATACACTAACTTCCAAAATAAACTTCCTCTGATTAGGATCTTCATAGTCCAAAGTAGAATTTAAACGTAAAGTTACAGTTGCACTTCCAGTAGCTATTGAGGGTTCCACTATGAAAGCTCCCATTTCATCTGATAAACGGAGTGAAAACACTGAGTTGAGGCCCTGGAAGAAAAAATATTCACTGTTTCCCACATAACGGCAGAGGCCTGGGAAACGGAGTAAATTGGAGATACTCGGTTCCCTGAACACCATCCAATTTGTAAGACATTGCGTGTTGAAAACAAATGTAGCGTTGAATATAGACAGAATTCAACGCCGCATTTATTTTTAAGAAGCGCGGAAATGAAAATAACTCGTTCTCCCGAATAGGAATCCAATCCACCACCATCATGTTTATAGTCAGTTTGCTGCTACACCTTAACGGCCTCGAAATACTATCTAAATATATAAAGGAGATCTGCCCACTGACTGAGGTACAGACGCACGCACAGCCGTAACCGTTGATGGTAGGAACGTGAAATTTGGACAGATATTTATTTTCACAACATTTTTAAAAGGGGTTATTTTTAAAGGGTTTTGAAAATTTTTAACCGTAAAGGGATGAAATTACAATTAATAGGGGTTGAAAATTTGTATGGAAAATCTTTAAATCGCCACAGATTAAATTTAGTAGACACAGATTAGTTTTAGTAGTAGATTAAATTTAGTTTCTTAAAAATATTTTATTGAACACGTGTTTCGTGATTTATGTAATTCACTCCCTAAGAGTGCAAATAAGGGGTTAATGGACTAATGTATAATGTAAATAAGAGCCAAATAATGGTGTTTAATGTCAGAGGCAAGTGTAGGAGAGAACTACCACCGGTTTTTCTAAATAATTCTAGCTTAGGTAGGGTGGATAGTTTTAAATATCTTGGCCACTACTTGACCTCTGATTTAAAAGACGATACTGATATTGAACGGGAGTGGAGAGTGTTGTCGGTGAGGGCGAATATGCATGCTCGTAGGTTTGCACGTAGTTCTCCCAATGTTAAAATTATTTTTTTTGAGCATATTGTACATCTTTTTACACGTGCAGCCTGTGGGCAGGATAGACTCAAAAATCCTATAGCGCTCTCCGCATTCAGTACAATAACGCGTTCAGGGTGTTGTTGGGGCTACCTCGATGCTGCAGTGCCTCAGGCATGTTCGCCGAGGCGCGTGTTGACTGTTTTTACGCCCTCATGAGAAAAAGGTGCGGGTCTCTGGTGCGTAGGGTACGGGGTAGTGCCAGCAAAATACTTAACATGACATCCAGTAGACTGGATTGCATATACATGAATCATTACTATTCCGTTGCGAACGGGATGGTGCAGTGATGATTCATGTAACATTTATTTTATGTATTGCAACATTTATTTAAAATATAATTATAACTAACCTAGTTTGTAAGAAATATTGTTTACTAACCATAATGAGTCACTGGTTACTTAAATAAATAAAGTATTATTATTATTATAGAGCTGCAGCAGCAAAGTATCAAAAAAATAACCCTGAGGTGAACCGGCTTATTGTAGCAAGGTACGATAGTAGAAATCCTGACCGTCTGCAGGAACTTTGCCATGAAAGACTAAAGTCGTTATATGTACTCAGTAGAATGGCAAAAACGTGGGCTACCTAATATTTATATTTTACTTAAGCTGATACAGCGTATCACTCCAGACGCTATTGACAAAGTAATTAGCGCAGAAATTCCGGATCTGGATAATGATAGTATTTTTTACGAAATAATCAAATCTAACATGATACATGGGCCTTGTGGAACAGTGAACAGCAAATTTCTGTGCATGAAAAATAATATTTGTATTAAAAAATACCCCATGCCTCTCCACCGCGAAACACAAACGGGAAAAGATGGATATCCGCTGTTTAGGAGGCGGTCTCCGGATGATGGAGGATTTACTGTAAATATAAATGGCAATAGTCTGGACAACCGCTGGGTAGTTCCGTACAATCCAGTTCTTTTAAGAACTTTCAATGCTGATTTATGTTACTTTCAATGCATATTGTAATTCGGAAGAATCTATAAAATATGTTTGTAAGTATGTAAACAAGGGATCCGATCAGTCTACATTTGCCTTAGAAAATGAAAAAGATGAAGTGAAGATTTATGAAAGTGGAAGGTATATTAGTAGCTCGGAGGCTATATGGCGTTCGCTTACATGAACGATTTTCTACGGTAGTCCTAGCGGTATACTCAATGAATGGATGGGGGATATATTTTAATCCAGAAAATGTTGGTCGACAGATTAATTAATCATGAAAAAAACTACACTTCTAGAATTTTTAAGTTGTGCCAGGAAGATGAATTTGCTAAAAATATATCGTATTTTGAAGTCTCTGCTTACTACAATAATACATTTGAAAGAAAGAAAAGAGGAATTTATGTTGAAGGTTGGTTTCGCGTGAAGAAAGATCACGCTTTAGGAAGGGTATATACGATACATCCAAATAATGCGAAATGCTACTATCTTCGCATGCTTCTTCAAGCCATTCGAGGCCCCACGTCATTTGAAGTATTGAAAACGGTGGTTGGTGTTCTACACTCTACATTCCAATCCTCTTGCAAGGTGAAACATTTACTTAAAAAGATGACGAGCATTGGTGTGCAGCGCTAGAAGCCGTATTTTCTCAAGCCGAAAATCCCATGCATTCCCAGACATCTACCCTTTGAATTTAAACGCGTTCAGTTCCATATTAAGGAGTGTTTTGCTATGACAATAAACAAATCCCAAGGCCAGCGCTAGAAAAAGCCGTATTTTAACAATCACCTTTGATGATGCGAAAACATTTTTTTTTAGTTCCGTTAGTGCATTGTCAAATATCAGATTCGTTAAATTTGTGGGATAAATTAGAATAACATTTATCTGAAGACTTTAGGCATCAAGTTGAAAAAAATTGTAGAGTGAAAGAAGTAGATGTAGACCAGTTTTCTAACGATATATTTAATAACTCTATTGAAGAGTCTATACAAGCTTTAGGTGGCCGCACTCTTAGGGAGAATGGTTTGCCACAGCCAAGTAAAGTTACAAATTGGAAATTCACGTTAGCAAACATAGTCACAAGCAATGAGTATACTTTGACTGCAAAACAGAAGTTAGCCTATGACGAAATCATTACCATCATAGAACAGAATGCGGGTGGAATTTTCTTTTTAGATGCTCCAGAGGGCACTGGAAAAACATTTCTGATTAATTTGATCCTTGCAAAAATTAGGAGCTCGCGCAATATTGCATTGGCCGTCGGGTTATCAGGGATTGTTGCAACCCCATGTGCGAGATACCAAAACAGAGGAAAAAATTCGGTGAGGTATTAAAACATACCAAACTAATAGTGTGGAACGAAATAACAATGGCTTATAAAGGAGGCATTGAAGCTTTGAACAAGAGCATGCGTGACATCAAGGACAACGGAAATTTTATGGGTGGTGTGACAATGCTGCTAGCAGGAGATTTTCGCCAGACATTAAAGACGAGATTAAAGCTAGTCTTAAGAGATCTATTCTGTGGTTATCAATAAGAGTCCTTACACTTACACGAAATATGAGAGTGCATCTGAAATGCGACGTTACTGCGGAACTGTTTGCAGATACGCTACTTAAAATAGGAAACGGGTAATATAATGACTGCGATGGTAAAGTAACTACAAAAGACGAGTTGTGCACCACAGTAGGTACCTGTTCAAGAATTGGTTAATGAAATATACCTTGAGATATTAAAAATACAAGAAAAAAATCTAGAATGGTTTTGTGAACGGGCTATTTTGACCCTAAGAACGACTATGCTGAAATCGATTAAAGGAGAGGAAAATATATATTACTCGATAGACTAGGCGGTAAATACGGATTACGCTGTTAATTACCCAGTGGAACTTTTTAACTCCCTCAAACCCTCGGGTCTCCCTCCCCACAAACTTACATTACGGACAGTGACACCTATAATATTCTCATCATTTCTCACCAATAATATAAGAGCTTCCAAAACGCCGATAATAGAAATAGTTTACCGTTTCAGTTTCATCTTGTTGCTGGCTTTCCAGTTACTAAGATTAGGCATGAAGCTATTACAGATATGAACCTGCACTCAAGTCTAAAGTGTTATTTCATATCCCAGTTAATAAGAAATACGAATTGTCTAAAAACTTTGGCAGTGTCTTAACACTAGGTTTCATCCATGCGGGATACAGGGTGAAGATAAAACAAAAAAAACTCGCACTCACCACATCAGTATCAACAACCACCATATCCAAGTTTGGCAGTGGAGTACCAACAGGCAGGCTCTCTGGTAACACCACACTATACTCCCTCCTGTTGAAACGCGGTGGTTCATCGTTGACGTCTTTGATAGTAATGGTAGCCGTGGTAGTCGTGGTGGTAGACGGTGAGGAGTATGGTACGCCGTTTATTATTTCCGTTGCCTGTAGGGTACAAAAATGTTTTATTCCTTCTTTCTATTAATAACGGGTGTGTAGTGTTATATTAGTACAAAATTAAATGAATTATAAACTTAATTTAAGTTAGAGCTTTTTGGAACCAAATTATTTTTTTATAAATTCAAGCAAAATTATAGTGCAAGTGCAACTAACTATACCATGAATGCATCCTTGTGTGTGCACTGGTATTGATATGTCCATGTCCATGTTTACACTCACTTAAAGTACTCATAGCACGTGATACTCATACACGCACCATCTGGTGCACACACTTAAAGTAGTTAAAGGCGGTACCGATGCACGCATGCCCGTCCTTTAGTGCCCAACCTATATGTGCATTAGTGCGTCCTTCGACAAAAAACGCCATTTTACGTTTTAAAATCTAAGCAAACGAAGTTGCAGACCAGCAACAACTAGTTGCGTGTCTATAAAAACTATGATATATTTAGATAATTGTAATTAAACTTACCCTAATAGTAAGATTTAACGGTGAAGAGGGATCAGGCAAAGCTTCTCTGTCCAAAGGTTTAGCTGTTTTCAGTTCTCCCGTTTTACTGTCCAACCAAAAGAAGTCTAGAGGATCTGGAATGACATGCACTTTGTAAATTAAAAAAATACTTTTAATATAAATATAGCCTTATATGGGGGCAAAGAATGTTATTTACTATTATTGATAATAAAAATCTAGCATATTAGGAGCACTTGTATATATTATAGGACTTACTTTTTTGAATTGGAAAAATATTTTTGTGTAAATATTCTACTTATCAAAGAAGCCAACAAGTTATACTATATCATGTTAATTACTCGCGGTCAGTGACACATCTTGCATGCTTAACTCTTAGTTACTCCCATTTGACCACAAAACCAAAACCACAGGTAAAATCTAGTTTATTTTACAAGCCGGTCGTCGTAACCCAAGGGCACAAATGGTATGACTGTAACGCAACGATTGTTAGTTCAAGTTCACTCAAGGGAACTAATTATCATTCAATATTTTCATTCCTTCGCTTTGGCACCAAAGCAAAAAACCGGAGTAGAGTTCCGCCACTCAACACGCAATGCCTTAAAAAATTCGGCCCAAAGTTTGGAATGGATTATCTTAACACTAGGTTTCCTCTGATTATCCTGCTGTATGCGGAATACTGCGTGAAATTGACTTGATTTATATTACAATAAAACAAACATACTAGTAACCAATTCCAATCTGACATCCCTGGGCTGGGCTCTGTCTCCGTCTCTCGCTGTTATCACTAACGCAACAGTGCCGACGGGCGCATCTTCTGATAAGGAACCACTTAGGGTTCCGCTGAATACTGGAGGAGTGTTCTGTATGTCTAACACTTTGACTTCAATGTGGGTTGTTGAGTTTAGGGTTCCGTCCTGAGGATGGCAATTTATATTGATATAGTGACGATATTATCATATATTATACTGTAATTCAATTAAACAGTCATAACATACTGGGACACGTTAGCTTCATCTCATATTTATAATTTATATCATTTATGACGCAGTGTCACAGGCGTTGACTGCCGCCAAGCAACACATAATGTTTGGGCAGAAAGCAGAGAATAGAGTGTCTTGTCTACTCTACTATTGGACTAGCTTAGGAAGTAAAAATTTTCAAAAAATGTTTATATTTCAAGTTTTTATGTTTGGTTCATTAGGCATATAACGGTGCCAAGTTTCAGTGCCCAATAAATGGAATATTCAAAATACTTTTTTTATCGATTAAGTTAAGTATTTTTCTTATTAGAGAGGTTTATAATATTAGATGTATTAATTAAAAGTTTTTATTACCGTAGCATATACTTGGAATTGATAGAATTGTTTCTCATTGTAGTCCAGTCTCTTCCTTAGGACTAGTGCTCCAGTATATAGATTCGCAGTCGAACTTATGCTTACTACTTCAAATATATCACATGCTTCTGGCCACTGAAACGAAAATAATTATAATTAAAGCATACAATAAAAGTGTTTTGCATATTAGCGTGTTAGAATAATAAGGAATGTTATTCAGCATTATGAATTTTAAAAAATACATATAACTTTCAAAATTGGAATGTGCCGGATTTGAACAGGCACACTCTAGGACAAGACGTCTAGATGTTAGGTTAGGTTAGCTTTTCATGTTGTTAAGAATTTTTATGCTTTTGTGAATGAATTACTATTTATTAATATTTTCCTTTCTTCGCTCTGGCACCAAAGCAAAAGCCCGATGTTGAATTCCGCCACTGAACACGCAATGCCTCGAAAAATTCGGCGCTAAGTGGGGAACTGAGTGACTTAACACTAGGTTCCTTTTACCTACCCTACTACCGTATAAAGCTAAAAATTACTTGTTCATTAGGCAAGCAGCCAACTTCTAAGCTATCTCCTACAGAATCCTTGTCCTCTACTTCTATGTTTTGTAGAATTGTTTTCCCTATTTCTTCGTCTTCTGGTACATCAACTTCGTAGGGAACCTGGAAATTGTATTAAAAATAAATATAGCATGATAAAATTTCTTATCTAAATTTTGTTTCCAATATACTTTTATGAATTTCTTAAATTAAATATGTACTGTAAAATAATAAAAAAACAAAGTAATAATAATCATATTTAATTTTCTATGTCTCAACACACAATGTTTCCAGAATTCAGTGGAAAATGGTAAACAAATGTATCTTAATAGGAATGGAGTGTCCTAACACTTGTGATTTATTTTACTTACATTTTTAAATATAGGCGGGTTGTCGTTTTCATCCAACACAATAACAGTAACAGATTGACTTTGCACTGCTTCTCCACTTTCTATTGACACTAGGAATTTTATTGTATCCTCTTTCTGAAAGGATTACGAAAATAATAAGTATATTAATATACAAATAAATTTTATGTAATAAACATATATTAAAAACAAGTGACCAAACAAAATTAATAAATTCATGAGAAATACTTCATACATTTATCAAAATCTTACCTTGATTTTTTTATTATTAAAAAAATATTGTTTATTACACAACACTAAAATATTCTTCATATTAAAAATTATTATTCATTAAGTAGTTTGGTATAATCACAACATCATCAAACGTCATAAATAATTCAGACAACAAAAAATATAAATCAACAAAAAAGAGACCTAATATTTACCTCTCTATCTAAAGGCTGTACTAGAGTCACCTCGCCAGTGGCTGGATCAACACTAAACTTGTCTGTACCCACCAACCCATATTTGATCTGGAATATAAACAATATGAATAAGTAACTAATCTTAAAGAATATTGGACCAGCATGGCTGGAGAGGGGCATAAGGGTATAGGCCTGGGACCTATTTAATGTAGATTAAACATAGCATTATTAGCAACTTTTTCGCTTCATATTTTTTTATTAATTTGAGACCAAAGAACTACTGTTATTAGACCAATAATTAGGGGCCTTGCTCCTTCGTTGCTCTATCAAGCAACTATTTTCTAAATCCAGCCCTGATGTCTGATCTGATCTGACTGAAAACGTGACGGATGTGGTGTTGATACCTATTCGATATATATCCCACCACTCAACAGGAAATGTCTCGATAATTTCTAAGAATATAGGTTTCCTCTGTCATGCATATAATACGATGATGAAGACCGAGCCTATTTTAACTTTTTATTGTCGAATGAGCAAGGAAGGAAAACGAGATGGTAAGTAATTACTGCCGAAGATACTCGCGCTTTTTTAAATGAACTATATCGTATCGACTTGGAAATACTGCCGCAGGTAGGTCACTTTAAAGTAATGTATAATTACCTAAAACATTATAAAATACTTACCGGCAAGCCTTCCGGATCAGTGACGCCTTGTAACGTATAAACGCGTTGTCCCACAGGTGTGCTCTCTGAAAGCGCCAAATTGTCCATATCTTGCGTAAACTCTGGCGGTTTGTTGGCGAATCCTGAAAATTTATGCAAAGAAACGTAAAAATAAGTAATAACAAGCGTATAAGAATTGCTACGTGCTTGATGAGATCTTGTCTCAGTGTTCGGAGCGCTTGGACGGGGTCCAAGAGAATCGGGTTTAAATTTTTTCAGCTATACAATATTAATATAATTTATAGATGTAAATTTTGCATATTATTTTCCATATATATTTATGTTATTTTTATATTTCAAATTGTATGCGTTTGTTCACGTAAGTTTTAGGTATAGTGTATATGTAAATCTTCTGTAAAGCTTCGCGTGGTCAACGACACGGCCGTGCCATGACTATTTTAGTTTAGAGAGAACAAAGCGAATTAAAATTTACTAAATTGTATTGAATTCCACCACTCAACACGCAATGCTTCCAGAACTCGGCGGAAAGTGGGGAAGGGAGTGCCTTAAGACTACCCTGATGTATGCGGGATGGTTTTTTTTTTTATTTGTTAGACCTAAGAAAGGAGAAATAGATAAATAAAGTAGATGTTACTTACCAACATGCACGAATGTAGCGAATAGCACCACCGGGAGCCATCCCGACGCCATGATGTGGTTTCTGTAACAAACAATGAAACATGTCAATTCTATATTTATATTATTCTATAGAATAAATTGTTACTTATGTATTACATACACTAGCCAACTCATTTGAGTGCAGTTGTGACGCAGGGGCACAGGCGTGTGATTGTAAACGCATTAGGTAATGGGTTCGACTCCCAGTCGGAATTAAATAATATTTAATAATTAAAATAATTAATTAATAAATATTTAATATTTTGACTTCTTCGCTCTGTTGTCGAAGTTCAGTCACGCATCACGCAATGCCTCCTTGGAAAACGGGAAACGGAAAGTCTTTACACTAGGTTCCCTCTGCCTATCCTGCTGTGTTCGAAATATAGCGTGGTGCTGAAATGAGATTTCAGAACGCTTCGTTCCCCGGGTAAATAAAAATTAAACTAAAAATTGACAAAAAGGGCATTCCTAGAATACCCGGGATAAATGCAACTGCAGGTTTAACGGATAGCACTCTTTAACTTCATGTTTTCAATGAACGTTCATTTAACATACAATATTAGAAAACAAACAAAGAACAGTATAGAAACTTTTGTACTAGATTTGAAATACTCTTTCTATGTAACTAGATATGATAGGGGCCGGTCCATTGAAGACCAATTGACTCGAGAGTGCCACGCGGTTAACCACTTGATAGATCCGGATATCACAGTCAGTTCTTGAACTTGAGACTGATACTAGTTGTTTTCTTTGTTCGTAACACACAAACAAATATATTCCTGATTTTTTCTTAATTAGATACTAGTTTCACTATCACTTTGTAATGTTCCCTGTACAACAAGGATGCGACTGTAGACGCGGAGGTTGCGGGTTCGATTCCCATTTGCACCAATAAAATAGATACAATTTATAAATATTAATGATATCTAATATCAATTATTTTTTAGATTTGGTAACGAGACAAAGGTCCGCTCACAATGTTTCCAGAATTTGACGGAAAGTGGACAACGGAAATGTCTTAAAAGGAACGAAGTATCAGCGCGTGTAAAAACAAAAACGGCAATATCTATTCAACCCTCTCATTTTATGGCTAATTTTACTGGAAATGAAATCTTCGCAACTAGTCACCCTCTTTCATCTACGCTGTCATTATTTAAATTAATACTTACTACTATATTAATATTACTTAAGTATAAAAAATATAAATTAAATTAATAAAATTATTACTTATGCCATTTCGTTTCAAATATCTAGAGTAGGTACTATTTTAATAAAATTATAAAATCTGAGAACTTGAAATCGGACGCAGCTAATTAAACGAACAATTAGACAATAGACCCGACCCGTTTACCAGGTCAATTGAGGCAAGGCCGTCGTCGAACTAAATATGTACTTGAATGCTAATCATGTTTCGTAGTTTTAGTAAAGATCGAGTACCTAACATATTCAATTAGGTAATTTTCAAATTATTAGGTACCCCATATAAAGCAGGGTAGGCCAAAGGGAACCTAGTGTCTCTCTCCGTCTCCTATTTTTGCTTGATTATCTATATCATGTCCTTTATTGTAATTATAAATTTAGATATAGGTAGTCCAGATCCGAATTTACACGGTTTTGGTACAGAAGCAAAGCACGGCATTGAGTTCTGCCACTCAATACGGGAAGCCACCAGAATTCAGCGAAAATGGGGCGCGGAGTATCTTAACACTAGGCTCCCTCCACCTACCCTCCATGTAGGATACAGCGTGAAGATGAACAAAAAATTTCACAATATATGACGACTCCTCTACTTCCTCTTACATTCGCATGTTAAAACTTAGTTTAAAAATATTATATATATAAAATCTATGCAATTCAGCAAAATGACTATAAAACCGGTGATTAACACCAATCGCTTACAAAATGATCCCACGACACAATTTAAGTGTTGCACGAACAATGACTAAAATACCAGCATTTTGTATTAACTTTGAGGTTACATATTTGGCGAATAACCGTTATCATAGAATACTTTTTATTACTATGTTAATCTTAAATAGGGCAAACACTTATTCCTAGCAAGGGGAACCTAGTGTTAAGACACTCCGTTTTACAAGCAACGTCCAATTTTTGAGAGATTGTCTTTTTATCTTGTCATCAGAGCGAATAAATAAAAAGAATTCACTCCCCGGAGTGGAAACCGAACCCACAAACGTCGCGTTGACAGACGATGCTCTTGCGCCATGACGGCCTCGATTATTAGTGTAAAAATATCTTGATGATACCATACTCGTACGTTTATTTTAGTTTAGTGGTCAGATCGCTTGGATGCTTGGAGGCGCGGCTTCGAATCCCGCTTCGTTAAAATACTATCGAAAAACAGGTTTTTCTTAAGTCTATAAAAACAGGTTTAATCTGTTACAACGCACAAAAAGATAATATAGTAAGGCTATAAGTTGCTAAATTACAGTTACAGTTTAAATTTGCGAACTGAATTAGAGCAGAAAAATGATTTCATCGCTTGTAGTTTTGTTTTAAATTGTTTTTTTTAATAAGAGATATTATGACTTCATTATGATGTATTTGGCATGTCTGATCGTTCATGTGATGATAGGTTTGAGGTTCGAGTAAGAAAAACACTTTTAGAGATATGCTTTTACAAATCCTACCGAAGAGGTGGAAGGATCTTAATGATGAGACACTGCTCCTCACGCATCACCTAATTTTTGAGACATTTTGTATACATTGTGGCGAATTCCGCCAAACGTCGCGCTTTATCTATGAGAGAGTGCGCGAGCGGAGTCGAATTTCGCAACTTACAAGTAGTGCCTCAGATAGTGGCGGAAAGCGGAAAACAGCATTTTAACACAAGGTTTCCTCTGCTTACCCTGCTATAATATTTTTAACTAAAAATTACTATAGGTAAAAAACACAAAATAAACAAATAAATGTTTACTATATCAATTATAAGTAAGTATAGAGACTTATTGTTATAATCACTGATCGTTATAGTGATTTGCGCAAAAATTACCGACAAAAAGTATAAGATCACGAGAACAATAAGTAAAGTTGCGCAATTATTTCGCACATCCAACACTGTGGAGGTAGTAGTGCTGTTGAATACTGAGAATACTTCAAATAACTTTGTATAGTGATAATATCAAATCTATTAAATGCTGTATTTGCTAGTGGCAAAGTGAGTTATGCCAGATTTTGCCAAATGTCAATTGATGATTCGAAAAAAATATATTTATACGTAGCTAGTGGGGAACGGAGTTTCTTGACACTAGGTTCCCTCTGCCTACCTTGCTGTGTGCGAGATAGTCTGTAGCGTTTACACTCAAAGCCTGGCCACGAATGGCCTCAAAAAAATAAATAAAAAAATATCTAAAATAGGTAAACTTATACAGATAGAAATAGATATATGTATATTTGACTAAGCCCATACATCAAGATTCAAGAGCGACCTTCACTACGTAAATCACACCGTTACAATCCGTCATTATCTTACAGTTACACGCAAATGACCTCCCGCTTTATGTCGAAGTGATCGCAAGCTCGAGCCTTAAATATAAGAATAAAAACAATGCTGGGACTGAAATATAAAAATCTTCTACGTTCTCATGTTCCATGTTTAAGATTAACTAATTGTGACGTAAAAGGACAGCGTTTGAGTGCAGCGCGATGGCTATGGATTCCCGATTCCCACTCGGGGTAATGATTATATGTTCATTTCGTCGTTCTGGTAGAAATTGGGGTAAAACGTGACATGGACACCAGGTTTACTATGCTAACTCCGCTAAAGGTACGGTAAAAAGCTTGAGGCTGCTTTTTAATCTTAGCTTTATAAAAAACTTATATTTTCAACTTATTTTTTTTTAGTGTCACGCAGTATCCCGCACAGAGCAGGTTGGTGGGCCTCATCAATTATATACCATACATCCAATCTAAACCTTTAACTATTTATCACTCACATATTTCTACATCTTTATTCTAACTTACTTATCGATATATCAGGCAATATAACGTATAGAGTATAAAAAACTAGCAGAAACACTTGCGTAATAAAACATGTAGGTAGGTACTTCATAGGTTTGCTGCTATGTGCTGGGATTGGTACTATTTTACGTAACGTATTGCATTTTGTAAGGCAGATGTCGACACCGTCATAATGCAGGTGGTGATGATCGTGGGTTCTAATGCTGTTTTTTTAATTATGTTTTTTTTATTATTTGATAAGGGCCGGGCTATCACTATAATTACTGTGACCCAACAATACGGAATAAGGAGACTAGAGAATGTAAAGAAAAAAGATTCCTATATTGGGATTCATATTGCGGGACAGCCTCTGTAAGGGTGAGTTGTAGGTACGTTTCCATGACGTTGAATTGAATATATTTTTATAAAACATTTTTATTTTCTCCACTCTTATACAAATTACGGTGTTGGTTTCCGCTACTTAACCCGCTCAATATTTAGAAAATGGGGGGCGGAGTGTCTTAACAACAGATTCCGTATTTTTTATACAACAGAAAATTATAAAAAGGTTTCTAGACAATTCATGAGATTTGTTCAAAATAACTTCCTGAATGAATTAAGAAAACAGTAGACCGATTTATTACAGGCTTTTCATAAAATAAATACCGTAAAATACAAAATGGGGAACGGAAGTGTCATAAAGAGAACGGAGTATCCCAGGTTCCCTTTACCTACCCTGCCATTTACGGGATACAGAGCAATGCTAAAAAATATATAATTAGATAATCTACTTTTGGTTATAGCACACATTCCATATGCCAGGTTAAAGTAATAATTGACAGGTCATACATACACAGTCACCGCATCTATCCACTAGACCAGATCACCAACGAGAAGCAAGTATGTAAACAATGCTGTGAAGCAGGTTACCCATTTGTAAACACGGCTTGAGCAATTCTTGGTTATTAGTTGGCTGTGTTCGTTTGGTTTTGGCGTGGTGTATAGGAATTGATAATTAATTTTTTTTTTTTCTATATCTCTATCACTATGTTGAACGAGAAAAAACTACATATTTAGTTTTAGTCTTCGCAAACGAAATTGCAAGCTATGTCTTTAAATAAGCCGAAAATGGAGAACGGAATCATTTATCAGTCTATTCCGTCTCCATGATTCATATCAAACAAAAATATACCACACATCATACTTACATTACATCATATAATATTACAGATAAAAAAAATTATATGCATGAAGTAAGATGTCAAAGAACCCCACACTATCAGTATAAATGACATAAAATTTAATAGTCTAGCCGTAATCGTTATAGTAGGTATATCATAATTGTATAGCAGCGAATGAATAATAAGCAACTCTCTCTTTTACGAACATCACTATGTTACCGCATCATGTCTTGTTTGTTCCCCTTGATTCTTAATGTAACTATTGGTGGTGTAATACAATTTAATAAGTAACTTCCTTTAGTAATGCATAGGAAGGCAGAAAGAATCTTGATAGGACTCCGTTCCCCAAGCACTTGTGAGTGACTTAACACTACTTAGTTCTCTCTACCTTGACGGATCAGCTAATAAGGAAACGAAAAGAAAATTTCTTACTATCATAGTCTATAGACCAACTGCACATCACCACACAATTAATCAATAAGTATCACGAATTACGACAAAATATATTTCACACATTGGGGTTGGTGGGTTCGATTTTCATTCGTGGGAATAAATTATTATCGTATCCCCGCACTGATAGCAAGACTAAGCGCTGCAATGTCTTGAAAATTAGGAAACAAAGTGTCTTAACACTAGTTAAGTTCCTCCTGCATACCCTAGAAAGAATAATAATGATGTGCCACTATAATAGTGACCAGTGACTCGTTCACTAAGAGCTGACACTTCACCATACGATCAATCAATAAGCGGCTCGGACACCGACAAAACGCGTTAGCTACGGTGAGTAGTTCCAATTTTACGGCAATACAATATTCGCATTTATCGAGGCCGTAGAAATTTATACTTGAATGTATGAAGGCTTTGGGTGAAATACAAAAGTCTACCTCTGATAGATATGAGCAAGATATGAGAGTCATGTGTTAGTTTCGATTCGAAATGAGTCAAGATATAAGAATAATATTTTTTGTTTTAGACTTTTCTTTCGTACTATATTTATTTAATTATAAATGAAAGATAACTTACAAGAAATATAATAAATGGATGCTATAGTAGCGCAGTGGCCAACTCTCACTAAGTTAGGTCTGCCTACCCTACCAGCAGGATACAATGTAAAACTAAAATAATAAGAATCAATAGAACGCAGAGTGTAGTAACACTAAGAACTCGCATCCGGATTCTTTCTTACTGTTATTATTATAAATATATTCCCCAAATGTAAATCTACTGAAAAATATAAAAAAAAACTATTAATATTATTATTATTAATTAAATATAAATGAAGCTGACATTACAATCACCTTACTATTACACAAACAGACACTCGTGTCACTTCTTATCAATTTTCTATAGCTATTACAAAGCTCTACGTACTGTGATTGTGAAGGTAAAAAAGAAACAGTTTCGTTAGGCAACCATTGCTGGTGCCAGGCGCTGGCTGTGGCTTATCGTTACGTCGATTCGTTACGTGTCGAGTTTTGAATGTAAATGTATCAGTCATGAATATAGAGGTCGTAGTGGGTTCGATTCCCACTGGGAAGTATGAATATTTCTTATTTTCTGATTTTGGTAGCAAGAACGCAGTACTGAGTTACACGAATCTAATCACAAATTACGAAAATTGGGCAGAAAGTGGGGAACGGAATTGTTAGCACTGGGTTCCCTCTGCCTATCCTACTATGTAAGTCAGCGTGAACCTAAAATAAAGTAAATATATCTATACAAATCACGCACCTAGATATCTATCTACTTGTTTTTTTAACTGAGTGCACATTCCATTTAGGTATATATAAACTACAAATTGTCATACAATCGATCTTGTTTAATTTTAACATACGTATAATATTATTATAATCTTACATTACCTGCACAATACGTATTGTTATATAAACATTTTCCAAATAACATAATGATTCATCCAGTAGCGATAGGTATGCGTTCAAATTTTAATTAATTTAAAAAGGTCTGTATACAAACCTATGTTTGTTTATTAATATATGTTTTTTTGTATACAAAAATACAAAAAATATCGTTGAATGTGTCATACACAACTGGCAGTTCATTTTTGGTTCAGTGGTTATTTTTTCAGCTTTCCACTGTATCCAGCACATAGCAGCACAGGTAGAGGGAACCTAGGAGCTTAGGCTGAAAACACTCCGTTCTCATTAAGAGACTTTTGTTTCTGTTGTTGTAAGAGTTTCATATTTATGTAAAAAACAAAAAGAAGTTAAATGAGAGGCACAATATACATTCTTTAATGTAGTGACACGTCACTCCGTTCTCCATTGTCCACTTATAGAATGAATTAGTCACTGAATCTTTTGAATAAGAACTTACTTTACTTTCCCGTATACCAAACCAGATCTAACAAGAAGTGAAAGAAGTGGCATATTGAATTCACCCATTGTTCCCCTTTAGCTATTTGAAGTAAAAGTGAAACTTGCAAGTATTGTCTTACAACCGGTCAGTGTCATATGACTAATATCATTAGAAATCTGGTCCAAGCTTTTGGTTCAGGTCTTTGTTAGACGGATGTTGGCTGGTTTGGTTAGCAATTATAGGTAATTTGTATTGTAAACTAGTATATTGCAGTTTCACGCAGTGCGTATTGAGGTGCAAAGTGGAACTCACCCCGTGCTCTACTCTGGTAGAGATAAATAACACGGTTATCGTTCCCCCGAATGGAATCGAATTCACAACATCCATACCACGTTAATAGTCAGATTCTATCTCACTGTGTCATATTATTTATGTAACAAAGTTAAAAGTACGAATATCACAGTGAAATCGTGTTTGAATGTACAAGCGACAGTTGTGGGTTCGATACCTATCAGGGTGTCAATCTATTTTCTACATTACGACATACCTAAAAATAAAATTTCAATAGTAAAATTTAATTTAACGTAACAGAACACAGCAGTAAAAAACTTAAAAGTCGAAGTACGTAAATTTCACTTGAACAGATCGAGCCGCAATTTCATTATGAGAACAAAAAATATAGGAAAAAACTGCTACTTTAGTGTTTTATACGAAAAAAGTTTAAGTAAATTATATCTAGACCAGACTGAATTGCTTTTACCATAGCGTTACATAGAAGTGGTCACTATAATACCAAAAAGATTTTTTAAATTTCACGCATCACTGAGCTAGTGAAACCTGATAGTTATACAGTATAGACTAGTGTAGTTATAAAAACATTAAACGTCGTTGGAAACTTATATTATCTCGTCTGTTTAGCGCTTGGCTTATGCAGATTACCTGTTTTTAACCGACTTTTGTAAAAGGAGGAGGTTATCAATTCGATTTTGCGGTATGTGCGTGACAACTAAACGAATAACGCAATATCTCGCCAACCGATTTCGTCGATTTTTCTTTTTTGGAAAAGATACAAGGTTAGTTCGATGAGTTACGTTAGGTTCTGATATTGGAATCCGGTTTAAGTCTGTTTCTTTTTCTTTTAATAATTATTCTAAATACATACAATAAGTAGGTAATAAGTATAAAAGATGACGCGTAAAAAAATTATACGCTTCAAAAAATTCGTCTCGTCGTAATAATGTTATCCCTAATTGCCTTTACAGCGACACCGGGTGGGTAGGGAAGAGGGCACACTGTTCTCGAGAAATTGCAAGCCCTACGTGAGCGTTTAAGATGATGTCGTCGTAGCAAGGGCGTCCCCTGCAGAAGTTGGTTGGTACAACTACTGATTTGGTTACATCGAAAGAAGTCAGGTCAGTAATGGGATTTAATGTAGCATAATATAAGCCTCCCTCGATAAAAAGGATAGTCCCTTTATCGAGGAAGGCTATATGGTTCGACACATTTTTATTCAGCAGTTTCTGAAATTAAATAAATTTTTTCAACCAAATAAACTCTTCCACTCTTTACAATATTAATAAAGAAGTCTAAATAAAATTAAGACAAAGTAATTATTTATTACACACTATTAATATAACGTAACAATTATGACTGTTTTGTAACAACTAATAAGTGTAATGGCTACATATATGTAATTTGTACTCTTGGAAGAGGTCAAGATGATGGCCACTGGAGCCGAAACATAACTACTTAACTAGCTTGTATAACATGCGGTTTAAAGTAGGTAGTTAAGATTAAACTCAAATAAACAAATTAAGATAAATGTAGACAAGTCATGGCGCAGGGGTATAGCCGTGTGACAGTAATTGAGACAGGTTGGGGGTTCGATACCCAGTCGAAGAAATGAAATATTTAATATTTTAACGGAGTGTCCTGACACTAGGTTTCCTCTACCTATCCCGCTGTACCTATGTGGAAAACAGCGTGAAGCTGATTCAATTTGATTAGATTTTTTAAATATAAATAACTCACGTGAACGGTACTTGAACCCATAACCACAATTAATGTACGTAAAAAATATTTCTATTGGGTCTAAGCCATAGTTAAAAATAAAATTTATATATATATGATAAAGAAAACAAAACCAAATACACATAAGAGCAAATACATTACACGCTCGAAAGGCAAGTTGGTTAAAGAATGTCGATGTCATATAAAACGTGACACGACGCTAATGGGACCGTTATGATAATCCTCTCACTGTTCTCAGGTCTCCCGGTACCTACTGTGCATTACAAACAAAAATATATATTTTTTGGCTTGGCTATAGCAGGCAAGGCAGAGGGAACCTGGGAACCTAGTGTTAAGACGCTCCAATTTCCGCTGGTGACAGCACCAGACTGTATTAAATAAAATATATATTTAAAGGGGTTCCCATACAATAATCGTTTTATTGCCTTTTCGTTTCATAGATAATGGTAAGTAGGCCGCTTTTTATTTATTTTCCATATGGTAGAGCTAAGTGCAGCGTTGCATTTTGCCATCTCACATGTAATGTTTTTTAAATGATTGGAAAGTGAAGATGCGTCATATGCGGAAAATCAGTAAAGTTATTATAAACTGTATATGAAGAAAAAAACACACAGGTTACAGAAATATTTGTTAATAAAAATTATATTATAGATACATATATGTACATATATTATAAAAACATATATATTCGTACTATCTTTTTAATTACCATATCTGGGCTATTGGTAACCAGTTTTCAAAGGTATGCCGCTCTCCTTGAGACGAGCAACCTCCTGTCTAATGCACTGCATTGTTATTTACAATACGAAAGATTCGCAATGCTCAAATAATACCTAAATTATTATTTTCTTACATCTCGCACCTCACCGAGACGGGAAGAGAGAGAGAGAGAGACAGAGAGACAGAGAGACAGAGAGAGAGAGAGAGAGCACAAGTTAATATACTTTGTTTTTTGTACTTTTCTAGTTGAGTGGCGAAAAGAAAATATTCTATTTAATGTAGTGGAAGTCGCACCTACTGTGCCACGATGAAGTCATACACTTACATATCATAAACTTTTTTTCACTTTCCGCTCACATAAAATATTCAATTTCCTAGAGTGGGATCGAACCCACGACTATCGTGTTTACAGTCGCACCCTTGTGCCATGACAGCCTCAAATGAATAATTTATTATTCAGTTATACAATGTAGTTTGAAGCAATCAGCACTTAAACAAAAGGAAGTGACCTGAAATTTATGTCACAGTATATTTAAGTATATTTTGTAATCTTATAATCAAAACAAAAATTTAAGACCATGAACTTTTATACAGGAAAAATTATAATAAATTTTCTAATTTATTTAACGGTCGAAATCTTTAAATGTTAAATGTAATTTATGCCACTATTAAGAATAACAGCTTACTAAAATATTTTTTACATTTTTAAGCTGTTATTCCCTGCCACTCAACACGCAATCTCTCTAAAATTGGTCGGAAAGTGGGGAACAGAGTGTCTTATCACTAGGTTTCCTCTCTCTACCCAGTTATACGCGGGATATAGCGTAATTTTTTTTAAAAAAACCTAAGCAATGTAGAGTACAAAGTCAACAATCGGTAATCGAAAGAGCTTACTCTTTCGATTACCGAAGAATTAGAAGAAGAGTTAAAATACCACCTCTGGTTTTTTTGTCGGTTGAAAACATAAAGTACTTATACTAAAAATATCTACTAGAAATATATAAACATAAATAAAAAGTAAAAATAGCGCACTGCCACACAAGTACCCATTTATATGATTCAAAGTGTAACGAACTGAAACATGTGCTTGTTTGTTGTGTCTGTTTATAGAAACACTTTGTTTTCAATTATAGTTAATGATAATGATATTAAATTAGTTAATAGTCATCGTTTGAGATCGTCGTGGTGCAAGGGCACAAGCGTGGGACTGTGACGACGGTTGTGAGTTCGTTTAGCTCGGAAGATTATATTTTCATCAACTGGCCAGTCAGAAATTTATGGTTTATATTGGTTTATATTTATGGTTTATATAATTTAAATTGCCCGTCATCTAAGGAGTGTATTAACACTATATTTCGTCTATCTACCTCACTAAGCATACGAAATGTGTTCATAAAATTTTTATTTTTGTTTTCTAACCAGGCTGTACCAGTACTGTAGTCAATGTACGACAAATATAATTTCTCTGAGTAGGAATCGAATTCGCAACCATCGTATTTACAGTCGAATATTATGCCTTTGTCCCACAAAGGTCTCTCAAAAAAATAAAATCGTTATATGTTAGATATTTACTAAAATCGGACGGTGTCACGGTCCTTCACCTGATTTTTATTTGGAAACCAGTTTTAGACACGAGAGTATGTCTAATTACTTATTAAGCATACATAAGTCTAAATTCTGTGTAGTACAATTTTATTTAATGTTTTTTTTATAATTGTCTTATTATTGTTATACAAATATAAATAGTTATATTTTTATGTATTATTACTATAATTACTTATTATAATAAATTACTTAGATGTTTTTAATAAGTATTTATTCATTGTCTTTTATGTCTAGATACAGTCAGATCATATCGGTTCATAAAGTGAATATACAATTGAATGAAATCCACAATGATCACGATACGATCGATCACGACCATATTCATATTTATTTCGATTTATGTTTTTTTTTTGTAAGTATTGTATAGAAAGTTTCCACCAATTATTGACTTATCTGTTACTAAATGGTTCACAGTGACACACAACGCACAGACGAAACTATTGAACTTAGAAAGTTGAAATTTGGAAGGTGGGTTAGGGGGCGTAGGGGAGCGCTAAGAGAGGATTTCTCTATATTGATACGAAATAAGAAGAGAAAAGGAATATAAGATAGTTTTACCTTAATACATATCAGACTGACTCCACGCAAGAAAAGTTGGGGACGACGACTAGTATAATATATTTGTTTATATAAAATTATAATATAATACCTACATATGGTTTAATATTATAAAGTGATTCATTCCGGTCTGTTCGTGACAAACCAGTTGAGAATGGCGGACCTTAACGCAAGGTCGCCTGTACTCTCTACTTTTATACGCTAACAACTGGCTACTGCGCACGTGGAAAGCATGCCTTGAAAACTTACATACAATCAATATTGAAAAAAACCCATCATTTTTTCTTTAGTTTAAGATCCACGCTGTATCACGCATATAGCAGGAATAGACAGAAGGATCTATTGTTAAGACACGTTTATCGTGCACCAAGCTTCGAGACATTGTGCGTTGGGTGGCGAAACTGAACGGCGAACTGGCTCGTTACCGGAAAGAGGAAATAAAAATAATATCCTCAATGGGAATCGAAGCCGCTACCAGTGCATTTACAGGCAGGCGCTGAACTGTTGCGCCACGACGGTCTCAGCTACTTTCAACCATAAGATAAATGGTTAAGATAAAGATAGACAACCTTAAATAGGTTTTCGTCAATAAAATCAACATTTTATATAGTTGATTATAATTATTATTTCAGTCATGTATTTAAACTAGTACAAGCGGATGCTGATATATCTGTTCATACAAATATATTGAAATTAGTGAAAAGGACCGTTGTTTGAGTCACGATTTAGCCACTGTGTGTTTTAAATGTCACGTAACGCAGATCTTACAAGGACATCACTAGTTTGCTTAATAAAATATGCGTTATTTTAATTTTAGTTTTATATAACATGTATAAATAATAATAGACGCTAGTCGTCAATATTAATTTCTTCGCTTTAGTAACAAGGCAATGCGCGGCGTTGAATTCCGCCATTCAACACATAATACCTTCAAAGTTCGGCGGTAAATGGGGCACTGAAATTAAAATATTAAATATTAAATTTCCTCAAGTGGGAATCAAACTCACAATTTGTCACGTTTACAATCACACGCTTTTCGCTTTCAACAAGACTCTGCGTACATAAAATATGTTAAAAACAATTATGAGATGGCCTTTATAAATTTATCTAGTGAGTTGGTAAAGGTGAAAACCATTGGAGCAACTTAGATGCAGTGTTCACATTATATTATTGAAAAAAAGGTATATATTTCATATAATATTATTAAGAAATATTATAAAGGAATATTTCACACAAATAAATAAGAAAAAAATGTAAGTGTCACACTATTCCGTATGTAGATATACATACATACTCGTATAGCAGGGTCCACAGAGGAAACATAGTGTTAAGGAACCCCGTTTTTCAATTTCTGCCCAATTTCCAGGCGCAAACAGCGCAATTCATCGCCGCGTACTGTCTTATTATAAGAGCGTACTAATGAAAATATTAATAGTAGTCGCGATTACAGTTACCTCTCAAATAATAATAATAATAAACCTTTCCATAAAAATACTAACTTAATTGAGAATTACTACTTTAATTTAATTGAGAAATAAGTAAAAAATTACCAAATAGTTTAGTTAATCGTTACTTATAATTATTACTTCAGTTTTAATTAGTAATTATTATGAGTTTTACGTTTTAAAATTACTTAAGGTATATAAAAATCAAAATAAATACACTTGAAACCATTACAGCACTATTGACTTCTGAACTGTAATGGATGCTTTGGTTGCAGATTCAAATTAATTTGTTGAAAAGTATATTACATAGATAACGGGGTTTCGCCTTCTACTCCTTCGCTTGCTAATGCTACGCTGGCTGATTTTTTTAAGCTTCACGGTGTATTCTGAACATAGTAAGGGAACATGGGAACCTAATGTTCTATGATACTCTGTTCCCATTATAACAACTGCGTCCCCACTTTCTACCGAATTCTACAGACATTACACGTTGAGTGGCGGAACTCGACGCCGCGCTTTGCTTACCAGAGACAGGAAATGAAGTAATAAATATTTTATTTCCTTGAGGGGGAATCGAACGCACACCTTTTGCTCCTGATCTACTACTGGTCTGATATGATAAAAAATAAAGAATAGAATAATACAATCAATGGTCGCACTTCACATCTAAGCGATATTTTTGATTTCATATTTTTTTACAAAATGAAATAGGTACATAAACGTTGCTTCGATCAGGTTCTAGGCAAAATGGTGAGTTCGGTCCAAGGTTTCTTACGCATTCACAGTCCATAATCTTCAAACGGGGGAAAACAACTCAATTGTGTGACAAACTCTCATCTCGTAGATAGATAGATGGTAGTGATGGATGGTAGGCAGAGGGAACCTAGTATTAGGATATTACATACCGCACGCACCACTGAATTATAGAGACATGTTGAATGGCGTAACTCAACTTCGAAACTTTATTATTATTATTATTTTTAATCTAAATCTTGCTTTAGTGTTGTCGCTTCTGTGACACAGTAAGAGGCGATTGCAATACTTTAGCCTTGTCGTCTGAGAATATTTTGATACTGTTATGTGTTGCTTAATTTTTTCTATTTAAGTAAGTATGTGCTCAAGACCATTCGTTTTTATATTTTAGGTCGCCGTTAATGCGGCACAACAGAGTTTGACCATAAACGCGATGTTCGTAGATTCGATTCCTAGTCAGGGAAATTAATATATTAAGTAAGAAACTTGTGCCTCGATGATGCCACTTATCTATAATATGTTCGCATCCTTTTTTTTTGAAAGTAACAAGAAATTATTTCCTTATTAGTCAGGCGAGGCGTATGTACCTTAGACAAAAAAATCTAACGGTATATATGTAAATAAAATGTATATAAAATGTACAGTATATTTTACCTGTCTTAAGAAAAAAATGTTATGAGTATTTTGTTTGGTTTCTCGCTGTGTCCCGCATATAGGAGGATAGGCAAGAGGAACCAAGTGGTAGGGCAATTCGTTGATAATTTTATGAAGTAAATGTCTAAACATTAGGTTCCTCTGCTTTCCTTGCTATGCGGGAAAAAGCATGAAGCTGTTAATAAAAATGATTGTTTAAGCATTTCTTTGATGATGTTGATGTCATTTGATGACTTTGTTTTTGCTTTACGCTATATCCCGCATGTGGCAGGGTTGGCAGAGGGGTGTGAAACGCCGTTCCCATTAATACACGTCCGTTGCCCACTTTCCGACGAATTCTAAATGCTCAGCGCCACGCTATTGCCTCGTTACCTCATTACTATATACTTTTAATGACACTAAACAAATAACTCCGGTAACAACCAAAGAAATAATTAAAAACAGGTATTTCCTATAAATATTAATTAATTATAGATAATTGTTACTTAACTGCCATTACGATAATGTAAATAGCCATGTGTATTATGCATATACAACTTTATATGGTAACTCGACGGTAATAGAATATGGAATTGGAATATACTTTTTATATAGGAAACCAGTAAAGATTTCCTGGCGATGCCGCAGCTAGCTAGTTATTATTGGATAAAGAAGTGTTTTATGTAAATGTATGTTAGAGGCTGTGTAAAGGCTGTCGTAGTGCATGGTGGGTTCAGTTTCTACTAGGGGTAACAAATTATTTTCATTTCCTCTCTAGTTACAACACAAAGCTCGGCATCAATTTCCACCACTGAAATTGAGCAGTGCGGGTGAACGAAATGTCTTAACATTAGGTTCCCTCTACCCTAATACATGAGGAATAATACGTGAAGCTATAAAAACAAAATACTTACTATATTTACAAAAGGGATATTCAAAATTTCCACATGACTGCAGTTCGCCTCCTTCCGCGTTGCAGCCTACATCGAGGTGTGTCTCAAAATTCACAAGTTTAGTAACTACCGTTACAATTTATAACTTTTGTCGCACGATAACTTCTCAAATAAACACTAAACAATTGGGAAGTTAACACTGAAAGTAAATTCACTGATAATTAGATTATTTTTATGTGTAATTCAAACGTAAACTTAATTTTAACTTAAAAATTAAATAAGCTTAAATCCACACGCCACGGTGGTATTGCATTTGCAACTGACGACGGACATCACAACAAGTTTACTGACTTACTGTTTAACCAATATCTTCTGTCTCTTTCTAACAATTATAACTTTCATATATTAGAAAGAGACAATAGATATTTTATAGTTAATTCAACACAAAAGCGCCTCCAGCGGTAGATTTAAGAAACATTAAGTTAAGTATCGATTTCTTCTTTTAAGTTGGCAAGGCTGTCGTAAGATGGCGGTAAAAAAAATTTAACTTACGTCTTTATAGAAGAAATATATTACTTAACGAACAGATGGCGGTAATTATATAAAAGCGGAGCCGTCAAGGCGCAGCGACACAGCGTGTGACTGTATAGCGCGACGGTTGTGAGTTCGATTACCGCCTAGGGGATGAACAATTTTCATTTCCTCGCTCTGGTAACAAGATAAAGCGTGGCGATGCAACAGGTTAAAAAATGGACGAAAATTGGACTGTCTACTGACATTAGGTTGACAGAAAGACCTATTTAACTATTTTACTAAAACTAAACTATTATAGTAAAAAATATGAATTAAAGCTAGCTAAAAAATATAATTTTAGTTTTTTTTTTCTAAATAAACACTATTATTGACTCGACAAATATTTTTTACTTAAAATATAAACTTGAGACTTCTGAAACAGCTTCATATAAAAATTTCGACGTAGCTTGAATAGAACGTCCCTACGGTACGAGTTAACAGTGAAATTTTATATTAAAGGTATAAAGAATGAAATTGTTTTATTTTCGTATAACGGGACTAAGTAAATAGGTGCTGTCTGTCTGTCTGTTTACATCAATGTCGTGTATTTGTAGGACTTAACTAAACTACTTGGCCTTCTACCCTCCAGCTGTAGGTTAACAAAAAAAGAGACGATTTCTATTTAGAATATATTCTTAGTGGATCAGTGTCTGACTGTAAATGTGGGTTATAATTTTAGCTTCACGTTATCCCGCACATTACAGGAACCTAGTGTTAAGATACTCTGTTCCCCTTAAGACACTTCCGTACCCCAATTTCCGACGAATTCTGGAAGCATTACATGTTGAGTGGCGGAACTCAACACCACTCTGCCTTGTTACCACAACGATGAAAATGAAAATAATAAATACTTCATTTCCTCTTGTGGGAATCGAACTGACAATCTGCTATGCTTACAGTCACACGTCTGTGTCCCTGCGCCACGACTGGCTTCTAACTATAGTTTGGTAAGCTGTTTACATTAAACTAAATCAATAAACAAGAGTTTGAGTATTCTTTTATTTTGCTGATTTAGGCAGAATAAACACAGTGAAAGGTTTCGTTGAAAATATTGCTTTTAATTTTAAAAAAATCTCTTTTTTATGTTTCGCTTCTACAATTCACAATTAAGCTGTAATTAAGTCTTAAAAAGGACAAAAAATATTAATACCGTATTATAAAATCCTTTTATGATAACAATTATATATAAGTAGTTCAATTTTAAATAATTGGAAAGTTTCTTTTTTTTTGCACCAAGAATTTTTTTTATTAGATGGGTAGAGATTTCCAATTTTTGTTTTTAATTATTTTTTTTATATTTGTTAAATATTTATATGAATTAAATATTAAGTTTAACAATTTTTATTTTATATTTGTTAAATATTTTTTACGTTAATAATTGGTAAGTAATTAAAAAACCTCGACCGCTTCTCTTATAATACACTTAGTAAGACTCTTACTACTAAGCCACGTTAATTTACAACTTATTTAAACAAAATTGTTTTAGTTTCACGTTTTATCCCGCAAATAGCAGCGTAGGCAGACCTCAGAACCTAGTGTTAAGACACTTCCATACCCCACTTACCGCTGAACTCTGGAGCCATTGCATGAACTCAACTCAGCGAGGAAAGTGAAAATATTTAAAATTTCATTTCCTCGAGTGGGAATCGAATCCATGACCTTTACAATCTAGCCTCTCCCTTTTTTAGTTAAATTTGATATAAAACAACTTTAATGCTGTACATTTGTTAAGATTTCTTCCTTTTGTACTGAACGTATAATATAACGATGTTAATGACATCTATAGAGAGTGAAATGATTACCGCGCGTAACCAGATTGTGGGCTTATATTATAACTAATACTAGCATTTACCTGCGGCTTCGCCCGCGTGGTTAAACAGACATAACTGAGGTATTATATCATTCTAAGTGGCTTAGGTAACTCTGACTGCGGGTTTTTCTTAGCTTTTTATGATGTATTTTGTTTATAGCAGGACGGAGGGAACTAGTGTTTAGAAACTACGTTGACATTGAGATTCTTCCCTTTCCCACTTTCTGCCAAATCTGCCAATTCTTGGCTTTGAGTGGCGTAACTTAACCCCGCGCTTTGCCTTGCTTGCCTCGTTAGGAGTGTCTTAATAGTAAATGCGTTCTACCTACCAAGTCCGAATCTAAAAATAAGAATTTGAACATATAACCATCACTAATTTCAATAATTTCGTCCCGCAACCTAATCGCCTAAGTAAGCTATGTAAATTAATAATATTTATCTATTGTAACGTAACATTCATGTTTACTTGTCTTGTGTCTCGTACGCGGCCATGTAACAAATGCAATACCACGCGTAATCATTTCACTCTCTATCGACAGATGTTGCTAACATTTTCTTTATAAAACTATAAATTTCCGTTGTGGCGCAGCGACGGTCGTAGGTTCGAATCGGTGGAATGACTTAGGTATTTTCATTTCCTCGCTCTAATAAGAGAGCGTGGCGTTGACTTACGACACTAGCATGCAATGTCTCTACAATTGGGCGGAAGGTAGGGAACGGAGTGTGTTAGCACTAGGTTCCCTCTGTCTACCTTTCTATATGCGGAATATAACGTAATGCTGATAATAATATTATTATTTTTATTACCAATGCCCTATGTTAGTTAGACAGATCGCTATAGAATTGTCTTAAAATAAACAGAATGAATATTAATATTGTAATTTTTTTATACTTTTGCACTTATATTAGGTACTACCACAAGTTGTCAGCCCCACCGTTTCCCAGTGGGGATACAGCCGTACAGGCGCCGGTGTCGTTGCAGCGGAAAAAAGTAAAAACACTATCTATAATGGTGAGCTCTTTTTTCCTATCATTTCTAATTCAGACCGCGGCCGATACGGACAGTTTTCGCGCGCAAATCGAAAAAAAATAAAATAAATAAACGTCAAATGTCATGCGTTCAGATACTTTTACCGAAAAAAAATAATTAAACTGTAGTGAAATATTGTATACAGCCTAATAATATTCGTGAATTTTTTGTGTAATGTGTTTTTGTGGTCCCAAAATGAGTAATTTATGTGTTTTCAATAGTGTTGCCTGTGTTATTTTGATTTTTGGTGTTTTTGCCTGCGAAGCTTATAGTCCGAGAGGTATTTTTTTTTTAATTAATATTATTTTTGTATTTCTATATACATTCCTTCCATGTAGATAAACCTAATAAATAATGAGAAGAGACACTCTATTTTCCATTTTCCGCCTCAATTAAAATATTGCATGTTATATGGCGGAAGCTAATACCGTGTTTAATCCAGACAGTTCCGCAATGTCTTTTAGCCGGTAGTAGATCCTATCGATCTAATATTAACGTATTCTATATACTCGTATTTAAAAAAAAATATAAATTATAGAACTACTTTTTCTAACATAAGTTATACATTGAGTGTCATGGCTCTATAGAAACAAACAAGAATGCCTTTGTAAGTAAATAGGAGAAATTGTATTATTTTAGAAATGGCACCTCTAGCGATGATTTTATTTAAAATTACAGTTGTTATCGGATTGTACTTGTGAGGGATATTACTTTCCAGTAACTAGATTCATTTTATGTAAAAACTTTAGATAGAAATAATATCAATATAAGCTTTACATATAAATACGCAACACGCAATGCCTCCAAAATTTGGCGAATATTGGGGACTGAAAGTGCCTTAATGGGAACGGAGTGTTTTAGCACTACGATCCCAGGTTCAATTTGCCTACCCTGCTATGTGAAGAATACAGCGTGAAGCTGAAAAAAAACATATAAATAGATACTGTTTATATTTATTCTTTTAAATTTGTAGTATGTCTGTAAGTTATAAGATATTTTCGAATTTTGCGGGATAGGCCGAGTGAGATCCTACACAAAGGCCACTCGGCTGTATAAGTTTAGCCTGTAGAGTTTTGACTGACTAAATCTAATGTCATAAGGAAAAGAAAATAAAAACAAAAAACTATACATTCAAAAAAGATTTCGACTACAAAATAATACTGTATTAAAAATAATCCATAAATATAATTATTATATAATAATTTCTTATAATTACAAAAAACATTAATTATTCCAGTATATATAATATGTATAATATGACAAACGATGAGTGATGAACGTTGGTAATATAAAATCTAATATAATGATATACATAAGTTCCATTAAGCAAGTATTCATTTCTACAACGTGCAACGTGAAAACAAGCTAAGTAACTTATTTAGTGCACATTAATAGCATAAAATACTGTAATGGCATATTAGAGTTTCGAGTGCTGTGCCGTGTCGATAGGTTTTGGTCACATGTTCGATATCTGTTCGGGGGAATATTTAAGAAAAACCTTTTATTTTCCCAATCTGGAAAGCACGCTACTCAATACATTGTATCTTAAATGAGTGAAGAAGAAGTGAAGAATGTATTAATGTTAGTGTTATTTTTTTAACTACGAACAATTTATATCGAAGTAGGAACAACTTAGGTCCATATTTGTGACCGATCTTAAGATGCCGTTTTCATTCGTAGATGAATCATTTTCATCTATGAATGAGAACAGTATCTCGAGATCGATTAGAGAAGTAAGAGGATTTATAAAATTTGCTATGTCATCCAATTACTAGACTGGGGTGATGAACATTAATACCCCGAGCAGGAATCGAATTCACGAAATTCACACTGCAACATTGCGAATTACATTCGAATAAATAACGAGTATTATAGATAGATGCTTGGATTCAAGCCATACAATATTTGGTTGACTTCCAAAACTCTCACTGTAGAAGGCTTTATAGACCTAACAGCTCTCTCATAGATTTAAATGTAGTTTTTTGTAAGATATATTTCTTTCAAACTTCTTTATTTAAATTAAGCTTAACGCGACGTCACAGCACAGCGACGCAGCGTTAAACAGCGAACGCGACGATTGTTCTATTCCCACAGGGCGGGATGGACCTTTTTAATTTCTTCGCTCTAGTAACAAGACAGAACACGATGTTGAGGATGGAGTGACTTAGGACAATGTTTTCTTCCTACTAATATATTAGAGATAGGTAATTAAAAAATATCTTATCATACATATCCGGAAATCTCTCAATAAATACGATGCGACCGAGCGAGTAACAGTCAATGTCATATCTACGTCTGTATAATGGATTTCATACTTGGAATCCGTTTCACTTTGTCCTTTTATCAAAATATACTATTTTTCAGATATTTTTTAGCTTACTTACGCTGAACGTAAGTTATATATGCCGCAAAAAGGATATACAGACAGCCTATAGATTTAAGACTCTGGTCTCCACTCTGGTCTCCATTCTCACTCAACACTTTGGTCCTCTCCATTAAAATAAATGCTGATCCACTGCACTACGACGGCCTCTAAAGGTATAAATATATGAACCACATACGATTTTTAACATTTTTTTTATACATTTGTAAAAATAAATAATATCTTTAAAATCTATAGATTTTTTTTACAAATTTATAAACTTATTAGTTTACAAATTTATTTTTACAAACGTTATATATTTGATAAGCCTGGTTTTAATTGAGGACAAGTAAATATTCTTATTAGTTGTATGTCGTAAGTATTTATTCAGCTGGTTCAAAAGCATATTGGTGTTGAAATCCAAGACTAAGAAATGTGTTTTATTAATTGAGTTAGCAGTTACACTTTCAGTGTAAATATGTATGATGTTATTAATATTTAAATATAGTGAGTGACAAATACAAGTAGTATAGTGGGTACGTGCTTTAATATAGAGTAGGTAGGTATATATAGACTTCTTCGATAAATGGTCTTCTGTACAAAAAAAAATAATAAAAATAGTAGTTCATGAGATTAACATGTTTAAAGCCAACAATCTCTTCAGATTTATAATATTACAAAAGACGTAGAGATCATAAAAAAATCATCGTTTAAGTGATATTTATAGATATTGTATAACAACTAGTTAACAGAATTTCTTATATTATTCTCGTATATTTTTTGCTAAACTCTAAATTTAGGTTTATCTGTTAAGTACATTTATTTACGTTAAACTCCAGTTAATTTAAAAAGACTAGTACTTAAAAAAAAGAAAAAAACAGTTTCAGGCTCTATCCCGTAGAAACTAGCGTTAAAACACTCCGTTCCCTATTTTTAAGACATTGCGATAACATTGCCTACCAGTATTAAAATAATTAATTTCGAACAGGTACAAAGCGGAACAAGCTTCCAATTCCCTCGAACGACGGTAGTCGAAGCTGTGTCTGTATCGATTTTGATATTTTTATCGAGTTTCTAACATTGTGATTGTTGAATTAGATTCACTTTCACGTACTTGGACGATGGCGGACACGTGCTCAAGTGTATTAAAAATATTTTTTTTGCTTCTCGCTGTATCCCGCATATAGCAGGGTGGACAGAGGGAACCTAGTGATTCTATTTCTCACTTTTCACATAATTAATGAGAGATGCGTGTCATTCAACGCCAGCCCTTGTCTTAACTTTAACTAGAGCGAAAAAATGAAAATAGCTTATACGATATTGAACCCACGATCGTCGCCGACCACTTCGAATTTAAGTGGGTGACGAGGCAAAGAGGGAAGCCTCCACCTCTCAACAACATTCCAGAATACGGCGGAAAGTGGAAAACGGAAGTGTCTTGATTGGGACGAAGTGTCTAACCACTAGATATCTAAGTTGCCTCTGCCTACCCTGCTATGTGCGGGACTAAAAAAAGCGTTAAGCTAGGTAACTACAAGATATAACAATCCAAGTAAAATAAAAAAAACAGAATCTCTACTATTAATGTAGTAGGAAAATTTACTTCTTGCTCTACTTCAATTAAAAGTTAATGGCACATGCCACGTTGACATAAAAAAAAAATTCAATTACAAGTCGCTGCAACAATGCTCTATAACTAACTGTTGAATACCCAATTACACTGATTTATAAAATGTTCGATCTTTTTAACGTCTCCATTATGCCTGTACGGCGTACGAACTTTCTTTTAAAAGAAGTAATAATGGAAAAAAGAATAACTATTTCGTATACTTTTATCATATTTATTCGCTTCATTTGTATATTGTATTTCCTCATCTGACAAGGCCCTGCGTTGAGTTCTGTCACTCAATGCGCAATGACAGTGGGACACGGAGAGTCAACTTAAATTTGTCAATTCGCATCCAGATATGTCATGCCCACAGTTCGTTAATGTCCCAGAACCCGTCGCGTTGACATTCACATTTTGGGCCCCTACGCCACGAATTATCTCCCAACAATACTTTATACATATACTAGAAATATATTTTTTCTTCAAATGAGAATCGACCTCGCAACCATTAAGGTGCATGTAGCTGTACCGCAAAGACACCAATTACATGACATGTAGTAGATTGTGTATGCACTATTAAACAATACGTGTGATCGCGGAAATAATGCTTGAATATTTATGTGACGTTGTCACTTTTGTTTTACGCACTTCTTTATTTTTTATTATTTACAGAGAGTATTGTGTTACCGGGTGGAACTATTAAAAAAATCGGGTGGTGCGTGGAGATCGGAGTGTCTTAGCACTAGGGCCCTCTTAGCGTCTTATAAGCAAGATATAGGGCGAAACTAAAAATATTTTTTTTTAGGAAATTGCTGTATAATTTTAGACCAGAGTTTTTATAAGTTAGCAAAAGTTAGTTAGTTAGTTTTTATAAATCTTGAAACTAAAAGCTTATTTTTTTCTTATTTTTATATAAAAAATTAACATTTCTTTTCTTACTGTTTTTAAAAATTTATAATTTACTGTCTGAATTGGCCATAGGTATATCGTCTACGGGATACCTATATTTTTTTTTCCTATGACCAGATTACCTCCAATTTCCTCCAGTGTTATAGTATTGTAACATGCATATACAAATACATCTTGACTGCTTCCCCAAAATGCTTTACTAGGTAGTAAATAAAAAAAACTACTATAAATTTTAAACTGAAAGGCAGCAACGGCACTCTCGCTTCAACTATGAAATCAATCACAATAATCATTTCGACACGCAGTTCTCAAGGTTACATCTGATGTGCTTTTATTTTCTATTAATACTCGAATGAAACTTCCTTTGCGTAAAGTATGTTTTTTTTTCGAGTTCCCGCAGGAATAACCAAATATCCTCTTTTAGTGTTCACAAAACGAAATTTCAGCGTTCTGCACCGCGTAGTTTCACCTATGCGTTGGCTATCTGGCTGCTTATATGCATATATAAATATCTACAATTAAGATAACATTTTATATATTTTTTGAAATCTTAGGTAAATAAAAAAATTTTGCCTTCGTTTGTTAACCATTTAACTAAATATCTCTTAAAATGGGACAAATGTGTAGAATAGTTTCTGGTCGTGCAAGATGATTTAATATTAAATAAAAAGTTATTGTGTTACGCTACTAAAATAAAAATAAATACATTCACGCTGTATTTCGCATATAAGGTTAGGCTGTACGTTAGAAAGTAAAAATTTGGCATGTAGATAGGTTATGGGAGTGTAGGGAAGTGGGATGGGAAAAAATAAATAAAATTTGATCAATGTGCAATTTTCTCTTCCGTTGAAATTCAGGAAGACAAGCAAAGATGAACATATAATATACCGGATATACCCAAGTTCACATACTCGTAAGTGCAAAACCGTTTCTAAATCCAATAATATGCTATAATCTAACATAATATCGACACTACAAAACGCCTCTCTTCACCGGAAGTAATACGGATTACAAGATCGAAGTAACGGAAGCTTGTTATCAATTACCAGTAACTCAATAGGACTTTCACTCCAGGGTCGCGAGTTCGAATCCATCGATGATTTCAAATCAACCGGCAAATTAAGATTATTTATGTTTCTTTTGACGTTTTGTGGTTTTGGTTCATTGAATACAAATTATTGTGATTGAGTGACAGTTGTTTAAAGATTGTATTTAGATTGTATTTATTCATGTTTAGGAAAAATTATGACTCAGTGATTTGAATGCGACGAAACCCAAACGGGGGGTCATGTGTTACCGCGTATGTGTGTATGTCTGTTCTCTTATAACTGATTAATCAGTGAACGTATTTGTCGTATAATTTATCAGGGAAGTGATTTTGATAAATTATAAGTCATTGGATTTGTCTTAATGATGTGAATGTTACTGGACATTATTTGTTTAAGTATAGTAGATATATTAATTATTTTATGTAGTTGGATTCCTGTTTTTTTTATAGTTCACTTGTTCATTTGTTTAGTAAAACAAGTGACATAACTAATTTATTTATGTTATCTCTTTATCTTCCCGTAATTAACAGAGTAGGAAGAGTTTCCTCCGCCTACTTTGTTAACCCTCCTATCCTCACGCACCGCCCAGTTGCAGAGTCATTACGCTTTATTTTTAGAGCAAAAAAATGAAAATAACTCTAGCCCGAATGGAAATCAAACTCACAGCCGTCACGTTGTCATATGGCCAGAGAGCGTGCCATTGCGCCAAGACGGTAGACTATGTTACTACGATACTACTTTTTAAATTCAGGCGTTGATATATTTTTCACATTTATTCCTCCACAGAACGAAATATACCTAATATTTTTCATAAAAAACATATTTTTACCTTTTAGTAATCGAACCCACAATATAACGTGATAGTCTATACAGACACTATTGATGACATATGTTTACTTCCGGTACTACCATATACTACAGTATTGCCTGTACTGTTATACAATCCTTTGAAATTACCATACAAATAAATATTCTATCGAAGTACCTACAAATTGCATAATATATAGGCCTTTGTTGGAATGGTGAAATACTGTTAACTAAAGATAATGATTTTCATTACTCTATCTTGTAGATTTAATTACATCTAGAGCGAAAATAACATAAAAATGCTTCACGCTGTATCCCGTACATAGCAGGTTAGGCAGAGAAAACCTGGGAACCTATTTTTAAGACATTACGTACCCATTAATACACTTCCGTGCCTCACTTTCTGCTGATATGTCGGAGGTGTTGCGTTTTGAGTGGCGGAACTCAACGCCGCCATATTGGAACACGTACAACTTAACCAACTTGGTAATTAGAGAGTGCCGCATTACACAACACGCGAGTAGTGCTACAGTTGTTATAACAATGTCTATGGCACGCTTAATGGGTATTGAATTCGTTGTTACGTAAACTCTATAGAAAAGGCTTACGCTAACGCATTTCACTGTGCTTTATGAAGAGGCCTGAGTAATGAGATGTAGCGATTTAAATATTTTTTTGCGTGGTTAATTTTTTCTTTTGTTATTCTACATTTTTTCGTGATAAGTCACTTTCCGCCAAATTCTGGAGGCATTGCCTGCTGAGTGGTGGAACTCAACGCTGCACTTTGCCTCGACACCAAAGCGAAAAAAATGAAAAGTCCCAAGCTTGTGTCCCTGCGCCACGATTGGCCTCACTACCTGATATCCTACTACTTAATATTACAAATGTGAAAAATTGTAAGGATAGTTGAATGTTTGTTCCTCTTTCACGCAAAATTTGATGAACGGATTTAATCGAAACTTTACTAAATAATACATCAAAATTACCCATTATCTGTTACCCAGTATTAGTTTATATAAAGATTTTTTTTTCATAATATATGTATAACGAGACATCGTCCCAATTAATGAAAAATTATAGAAAACTTTCATTAAATACCAAAAATGCTAAACGCAGCGGCAAATTTCTTCTTTCCTCGTAAAATGTATAAATAAAAAAATATATATGCAATCTAAAGTTATCTGGTCTTTTATTATTCTTTCGAAAAATAAACTATTTTTTTATCGTTTGTCCCACGCCCCATATTGCATAAGTCATCTTGTGGTTTAAACATTATGGGTTAATCACGGGTACGCTTCTTACGTCAACCAACAAATGAAGCTACTACGAATGAACACAAAGAAAATCTCTTTATTTTATTCTTTTCTTTTCTTTTTTTTCTTCAAGTCATTACTAATGTATTGAGTTTTGTTTAGTTGAATTTTGAAATAGCTTTTAAGCTTATTATTAAGCTTTAGCTTATTATATTTAGAATTGCTTTTTTTAACTTTATATTGTTATTGAGTGTTGAGTGGCGGAATTTAACGCTGCGTTTTGTCTTTTTACAAGGGTGAGAAAATCTAACTGAAGTTTTATATGTCGCCTCTCTAATGTTTTCTCTGCTTATAACGCTATATGCGATACACAGCATGAAGTATCTTTTAAATCATTGATTGAGTAATAATATAATACTTTTTTCAAGTTTTTTAGTTAATATCTTCATGCAATAAAATCGCCGCTTGGGCGGCTTCCATGAGGTGCGGGTTCAAATCCCGCAACGCATAATATTTTTTTTACCAAATTAACATACTCAATATTCTCACAATATACAAGCAACTAATTATCATAGATTATTTCTTCATTTGCATTCAATTTGTGAGGCTGGCAAAGCGTTTTAAAAACGCATTAAAAACAAATTATGAGTTAACTCGTAATGCTGAGGAAAACTTTTGTACCATCGACCCTTCTAACTCTTACTTTCATTCAATATTACGTTATACGGTCGGTTATTGTATTACCTCTATATACTATGAGAAAAATAATTTTCTTTCTTATGAGAAAAATAATTGACGTTCAGTGCGGAACCATGTCTGACGACAAACTTAATGATTAAGGGTGCTCACCTTGAGGAATAATGATAAACTTATGCTTTTTTATTAGATCAATAGATCAACAAAAAAACAAATAAAATTAGAAGTCATAATGGAATGCTTATAGTTCATACTCATACTGAAATAATTTTTATTTCTCCTCTCCCTGTAAGAAAGACCACGACGTTGATTTCAAAAACTCTTTAAAACACACGATGGACGTCTCGCATATAAATTGGGCGGAAAGTGGAGAACAGACACCAAGTTTTCTGTTCAATTCAATGTTATCGTGCTATATATGCAATATGACTTTTATGAAACTAAAAAAAACTGAATACTTTCCTTGTTATAAAACAGCCATATCAATTAAATTAAATTAATAAATAAGATCTCAATATGTCACGTGGCATTCAATTGTGTTGTCTCCTATAGTTGGAAGCAATTAACCGAAGGCGAGATAGTATCGAACAGAAGCTGGCGAGTAATTGCTGAGATTGAGATAAGAAATGAAAGTATAGCTTTAAGCGCTATACTTAGAAGTAAGGTCTTGAATGGAACTCTTTAACCGGAGTAATCGATCAGCTTCACAATGAATTCTGCTCACAGCAGAGTAGGCAGAGGGAATCTAGTGTTGAGACACTCCGTTCTCCACTCTCCGCCGATTTTGAGGCTTTGCGTGTTGACTTTTACAGAATGAGGTGACTGTTTCTTGTCCTCTGGTGTGGTGGAAGTTTAAGGCTGTCTGAGATCTGTTGATCGTTTATGTACATTATATTAGAGAAAAGCCTTTAACTGTTAAGGCCTACAACTGTCTAATTGTAAGCACGGAGTTGTAGGTTCGATTTCCATTCGGGACAATGAATTAATTTTATTTCGCTCAGGTAAAAAACCAAAGCTCTTTGATTTTTTTTACGATCTTTACTTACAATTACCTCATTCTATTAGGTTTATATCTACTTTGATTACATTTCCTTTTAAAATATACTGATCTCTAAAGATACTAGGAAGACCATTAGAATAACTTGTCGAGTCATCAGCTAATGCAAGCTTTCACTGGTCTTACGTAATGGAGACGCGAATTATCATTTGTCGTCCTTTTGTCCTCTGTTTTTTTTAGTTTCACTCTGTATCCCGCAAATAGCAGGGTAATCAGAGGGTTCATAGTGTTAAAACACTATATTTCACACTTTTCGCCGAAACATTGTGTGTTAAATGAAACTGAACGCCGCGCTATGTCTTGTTAAAAGAGGTAAGTAATATATATATTAAATTTGCTCGAGTGGGAATCAAACTTACGTTTGACCTACCTCCCTGGTTGTAAACGTGATGGTAGTGGTTCGATTACCTCTCAGAAATGTACTTACGATTGTCAATTTCCCAAGAAAATACCCCAAATCAAAATAAGTCAATCCAACCATTGAGTTCTGCCAATCGTTCTATCTTGATCTATAAAAATATACTTATACAAAATTCATTAGTTACTAAGTGACTGATAGACAACGCGCAGCTGGAACTACGAGGCGTAGAACGCAGAAGTTTTCTGTATGTAGGTTCTTTGGAAAGCACTAAGATAAGATTTCCCGAAATTCCTTCAGAACCACAACTAGATAAGTCTGAAAGTTCACGAAAACGAAACATCCATCTACGAATATAAAACAATAAAAGAATTACAATAATAATAAATCTACTATATAAAATAGTAATTTATCAATATGTCCATCAATTTTATATTGTAATTGTTATCAGTTATATCTTAATTGGCTGTCCGTCTGTCTCTTGCTGAGGAATGTCTATTGAGAGACGCGTGTTATTTCTGATGGACGAACTAATATTATTAGTATTGTTACAGTACGGTCGACGAATCTTGGCCAGCTTGAAGTTAGGCTTCCTGATCTCTTGCACATTTGGGGGGGAAAATTATGTAATAATAAAAGTATTAATCCACACTAAGGATAGAAAAATATTCTCGGGACTACTTTCAGTGTATTTTTTAAATTTGTCAATCAAGAAAAAAAAACTCTTCATAAATTTTTACCATTATCATTGCTTCACCAACCTACTTTTACCATATTGATCCTTTTCCTTTTTATATAGAAAGTTAATCTAAAACAATAAAATTGCCCCCAATATACCAATTATCGTTGATAATGCGTCTTTTGTTTCAAATGTTACGTCAAATATAATGTTAGGTTCCAAATAATTCAGTACCGGATGTACGTACTGACAGTTCGTACTTTTACTTACTTGCTCTATAATAAAATTGTGTAATTGTAAACCGCAAAATTACGAATTATGTCTTGATTGTAAATGCGATGTTCGGGGGTTCCATTCTCACTTAGGGTATCGGTTTTTTTTGAGCTCAGTGTGATAAAATGTGAAGCGCGGCGTTCAATGATGCCACCTCAGGTGTCTCGGAAGTTAGGTTAGACTCAATGTAGCGTTAAGTTGCGCTCAAAATACGAAATGTATGAGGGGAAATTGGGGTCGTAACTTGTCTTTAAAATTGGATGAAAAGTGGACAATGAAATGTCTTAACACTAGGTTCCCTAGGCCCACTTTGCTTAGCGTGAAAAAGCGTGAAACTGCCCTTGTTTTGTTTTAGCTATCGATAAACTAAAAAAGTAGGGATATAAATAAACTTAACAGTGCAAATATAAATCGATTTAAATTTCTTAAAAATTCATACTACACTGAAATAAGTATTAATTTTCTATCCATTAGTTCAGTGAAACTTAGGCAATAAGAAGTAAAGTTGTCATTTGATTATTTTTTTTATTTTTTTGTGTTAAAAGTTATTTTTTGTAAAAGTTATTTACGTGAATTACGCTGGCGGTGTCGTAACCAGCTTTCTTGTCACAAAAAGTCCCGTTACGTGCTCGGCACTTAGTCTATGACTTAGAAATGTTAAGATTACTTAAGTATATTTGGGGCCAGTCGGGGGTCCACGGCACACAGTGTCACTGTAAACGCGACAGGTTGTGGGTTCGATTCCAACTCGAGGAAATTAAATCCGTTGACATGTTTAATATTTTCCTATATAATGGGTATTTAATCTGGGATACAAAACGAAAAAAAGTATATTCATTATCGAGGCAGTCGTGGTGTAGTGGTATACTGATTGTAAACAGAAAATAAAGGGTTATTCATAAAATAAGCTTTAGCACCAACTGCACCTTATATTTATCTTATATTTATAATGGCCGTCATAGGCAGCCTGCAACAGTTGGATTTAAAGACGTTTTTGTACTGCACCATGATGTTCCATCTAGATCAGGTCATTAGCATTATAAAAAGCAATCAAAAAAACCCAACAGTAAAAAAAACCTAAAAATAATTGTGGAATTTTGTCAAAGCTACTCAATGACAACACTGAAATAAACTATTTCAATGGTTTATAATCAATACAGCCATTATTATCAAATCAATATTTGTTTTTTCAAAACAGGAGGATTAGTGGGAAAAATAAGCCACTTGACAATATTATTGACATTCGCTAGGACTTGGGAGGATGATATTGAAATTATTTTCAATCCCCTATTTGGCAGCGCGGCGTTGAATTCCACCACTCAACGCGTAATGTCTCTAAAATTGAGTGCAACAGTACATAAAGATAGAACAAAACCACATATTATAAAAGTCTTGTCTAAAGTAAAGCACACATATCGACATTACAACAGTAGCGGTTTGTCGTCAACCGGCGCTGACGCAAGTGTTACATTATTCATGTTGGACAATTACTCAATTACGCGTGAACATTGCATACTTAAAATATGGAAAATGCTTATAATTCTTTAGATTAAACTTGAAAATGTGCATACCGTTGTTGCGAGGCCCAAAAATCGGTCAAGTGCGAGTCGGAATGCCAAATATACGCTTGTGCCTTATAATTGCGTTGACTTAGAAACTATAGATCTGAATATTTGATATTAATTTCAGCTCGCTACCTCCACGCGTGTCGAGATAAATGAGTCTTGACAGACGGACAAATGTATAACAAAGTGATTAATAACTATTTGTGTTACGTTTTTACCTTTTGAGGTACGGAACTCAAAAAACGAAAATTTTTAGCAATTTTTGTATGTGATTCAAACCTGTCAATACGCATATCCAGGATATAGCAAGGTGGGCAGAGAGAGAGAGCCTAGTGTTAAGCTACTCCAATCCTAGGTATCGCCCATATTTCGAGATATTGAGTGGCAAAAATCAACGTTATCATTGTCTTGTCATCAGAGCGGGAAAATTAAACTATTTAATTTCCCTAAATGGAAATCAAACTCTCAACCGTCGTTTTTAAGTACAGACAAAGGATTTTATTTGTATTAATTTCTTTTCATTATGTACTTTAAAAATAAAATAATTTTTAAAGTACATAATGAAAAGAAGAAGAAAAAGTAAAGTTTCCATAAAATATTACAATTAAATCAATACTAAACTTAAAAAAAGTTTTTGCTAAAAGAAAAAATATCAATTACCAAATAAATTCATATAAAAAATATAATTCTGTCTGAAGTTCTCACTGACAGTAGCATAACCGTGCATTGTAAATATTTCACAAAGAAAGTGAAACTTATTCGACGACAGCTGCACATCGCTTACTGAGCTAGTTCCTCTTTCCCGCTAACACTTAGGCTTGTAATCATTTTATATAAATAGTTTTAATATTCCTGATAATTTATTATAAAAATGGAAATCAATCTCTTTGTTTAATAAAAAGATATATTTTAAAATGTATACATAGAATTAGCAAAAGATACTAGTTTATGCATCGTTTTTCTTGCATTTTGTATGAGATTCGCTCAATCAAAATCTATAGGGTACTTCCCGTGGAACTAAGGAACAAGTAAGTAAGTTTTCATTTTGTGCCAATTTTTTTTCTTTTGGAACTCAACTTTTGTTACCAGCACAAAAAATGTAATAAATTCATTCCCTTCAATGGGAATCGAGCCCACAACCATCGCTTTTACATTCAGGAAAGTACGCTATGACCTCGAGAAGTTATTATAAAGTGTTTTAATCACCTATAAATTGTTTCTTATTTCATACATTTGCAGAAATGAAAAGTTTAATCCAATATTATAATAATAAAATTATCTGTTTATAATTTTTTAAGGCTTCCTTTAGATGTATGTATGCACATTCTCTTGATCATATTTTTTTTATTAAAAAACCAAACCTTTTAAAGTAACTTCTTGTTTTGTAAAAGTGTTACAGCCTGTTTTTTGTTATATAGAGTTCGTCGTGGCGTAGGGATAAAGTTGACTGTAAGCGCGACGGTTATTAGTTCGATTCCCACTCAAGGCATTTATTATTTTCTATAACTCGCCTTGGTAACAAGACCAAGCGCGGCGTGGAGCTCAGCTACCTAACAGGCAATGCCTCGAAAACTGCATGAGGAGCTGTCTTAAACTCTAGTTAGGGAACATGATCGTTCACTCTGCTTACTCTGGAGTCTGCTATATGTGGGATACAGCCTTAATCTGAAAAAGTAAATAATTGTCATATATTATATTATAAATATTTTTATTAAATAATTGCGTGTGGTTGGATGTTTCCTATAAGTAATTAACTTTGTGCAATTAATAAATCAAACGTATTGACAATTGAATAAATAAATCATTATTATAATTCAATTAAATATAGCACTGAGTATTTTAGAAATTTTACAAAAAAAAGAGAGGTCGAAAAGAGACGCAGACGCACAAGGGTGTGACTGTAACGCGAACTGTACCTACGGAATTTGTCTCGACACAAGAGAGAAGAAATGGAAATATAAACATAAATAAATATTTCACTTCCTCGACTGGGAATCGAACCCACAACTTGTCGCGCTGGCTTCCTTTTTAAAATAAAAGCATTTAAATCAATATTTCCTCATCTACAATATAACAACGTACATTATTATGCGGAACTCGATCACACGCGACGTCACGCCTCACGTCGTCTGTCTATCGTATGTTATAATAAAATCGAGAAATTATAATTTAATACAGCTTTTATTCAATTGTCAATATTTATTATTTAATTATAGCCTATTGAATCATTATTGTTGAGTTAATCATATATTTTTAGCTCTCGACGCAAAAGACCTGTCTGTATCTGTCTGTGACACCATAACTCTTGAATGAATGAACTTATTTGAGTGCGGTTTTCTCTAATCGGAAGCCTTGTTCATCGCAGTGGTTCTTAACTATGTCTTATGAGAATCGGATTGGTAATTTCAGAGATACAAGCACTTTGCCATGACTAGTGATAAAAGTAGTTGTTAGAGGTTATGGTGTAATAAGTGTAATAAAATCTAACGAATTGAATCTGAATAAATTGGTGTAGCCTTTGCAAGAAGAAAATATTTGTCAATTTATTATTTTACTGATTCCTGTATATAGCAGGGTGGGCAGAAAGAAACTAGTGTTAACTTCTTTCTTCACGTACTGCTGCGCTACGACGTTCTTAATTTATTCTTTATCAGACACTATATTATTTTCAGAATGCGGAGTGCCATTAAGAAGACATACAAGACAGCCTCGAGAGCGGCCGGCGGGACAACTACGTATTATCAAAGGAAGGGAGTCTAAAAGAGGGGCGTGGCCTTGGCAGGTATTTATTTTATTTTTAACTATCTTTATAGCCTGAATGGTAAAGAAAAAAAAATTAAAAGCTGGGTAGGCAAAGGTAACCTGGGAACATGGTGTAAAGAGTGCGTTTCCATTAAGACACTTCCGTTCCCCACTTATAGTCCAATTCTCTAGGCATCGGGTGTTGAATGGCAGGACTCAACACCGCGTTTTATCTCATTATCAGAGCGAACGAATGTTTCATTGTCCTGAATGGGAATCCGGGCCAATAATATATCATAAAATAAGACACACTTGAGGTTGACACAACTTGATTGGATATTTATTGTACGTAATTGTACGAGAAGGAATGTTTAAAATTACAAAATATTTACCATGTCCCAATCTGCTCCGGCCAAAAGCGGCATCAAGTTCTTTCCTCATACGAGTAAACAAAAATTTAACATAACTTTTAAAACAATTATTTAAAAAAAATATGTTACACAAACTACGAAGAACGCAAATATGACGTAAAATTTAATTATTTATGTTTGACACATAAAAATGAAAACGATTATTTTCTTTTGTACAATTTAGTTAAAGGAAGTGTTCGTATGGTATGTCAACGTCATCACAATGCAGGAAGACTTTACATATCCTATTATTATAATATTTGCGCTCAAAGAGAGTGGTGTTATAAGTTTAACCTGTCTACCTGTCTGTCTGTCGGTGGTACCGTAGCTCCTAAATGAATGAAATTATTTATTTTGTTTAGTAAATTATTTATTTTCAGAGGTGCCGAAGGGGCACAACCGTGCGACTGTAATGCAACGATACAACAGGCTTTGGGTTCGATTCTAACTCGAATAAATGAAATATTTAATGTTTTCATTACCCCGCTCTGGTGTCAAAGGGAAAGCGCGGCATTAAGTTCCGCCATTCAACACGTAATTCCGCCATCCAGAATTCAGCGGAAAGTAGGGAGCGGAGTGTTTTAACACTAGGCTTCTTCCTATATTGCTGCAGAATGAAGCTAAAAAAAAATATAAGAATGTGTAAATAATAATACTTCAAGTTAATTTAATATTTGCATATTATTACTTCAGGTTTCCCTTCAACTGCTACATCCTAACTACGGCTTGATCGGTCACTGGTGTGGGGGAGTCCTCATACACCCTCAGTGGTTGCTCACTACAGCGCACTGTATACATAAGTAATTGGTTTATTATTACAGTTGATAAATTTTCAAAACAAAATAATTAATCTGTTTTTACCATCACGCTGTATTAATGTAGGTAGAGGGAACCTAATGTTAAGGCACTGTTCCACATGCATCACCACATTTTTGAGACATTGAATGTTGAGTGGTGGAACTCAACGCCACACTTTGTCTTCTTAATCAGAGCGAGATATAATCCCTCTGCAGAGGTGGCTTAAAGCGTAAAGCTAAAATAAATCTTTACTTAGTACCAGAAATTTTATTATAATAAAAACAAAAAAAGAATAAATATAAACACTCTTAAAATGAACGCAATACTAAATTAATTTAATATAAAAGTATTTTCAACATATAATTTCAGCGATCTCTTCAACCTACCAGTGCCAGCTCTCTGGACAGCAGTCCTAGGGGAGTGGGACAGAGCTGAGCAGCGAGGGGCTTACGTACCCATCGAGAGGATCGTCTTGCATCAACGGTTTCATAATTATCAACATGATATAGGTAATTTTAATAATGTATTAAAAGTGTTATTCCACACTTGCATTGCGTGTTATGTGGCGGAACTCAACGCCGCGCTTTACGTCGACACCAGAGCGAAGAAAATTTTTAATTTCCTCGAGCAGGGATCGAACTTACAACCGTGGCGTTTACAGACACACTTTGTGTGATACACATTATAACAAAACTTACCTATACATTTAATTCATTTACATATATACATATATATTTTGAGGTGGTCATAGGTGTACATATGTATTTTGAGGTCTAATAAACTAAATTGATATCCAATTAATTTTAACTATTAAAACTTTCCAGCCCTAATGAAAATGATACGAGCAGCTGACGTCAGTTCTGGAAGTCGAATTCGCACTATTTGTCTTCCCTCCTACGAAATTCCCATTAGCAATCATAACACTGAGAGAAGCGCTTCATACTTTGTGAAATCTGATACAGAAATTAAGAAAAAACAACGCCCTTCCAGACCAAATCCAGATACGGCTGTCAAATATCTAGAAAAATTAAATAATTTAACCAAAAATGTATTTTCGGGAATGCCAAAAAAGCAAAATACTCGCTACAACGTTCGAATTTCAAACGATTCAAATAAACCTACGGAGAGAAAAAACGAAGAAAATAGAGAATTTAACGAGAAAACCAAAGACGTAGCTTACGACAGTGCTAGTTTAGACAGTGTAGTGAAACTTATCAAGACAAAATCAAAATTTGACACAATTAGTAGAAGTGATAAGAAACTTATGTACGGTGAAGAGATAGATCCGTTCATTGATGATAATAACGGGATAGATTTTAAAGATGAGTGCTATGCAACGGGTTGGGGTCGTGATCAGACTAACGGGACCTTAACGGATGTCTTGTTAGAAGCGGAAGTTCCGGTGTTACCTTTGCAATTATGTAGAGACAGATATACTTTAAGTTTACCTTTGAATGATGGACACTTATGTGCTGGTAGTACTGATGGTAGCACTGGAGCGTGTGTGGTAAGTGTTATGTGATATCTGATAAAATATATATATTTTAGACATTTTTTATGTTGGACTAACTGTAAACATGGCGGTTGTGTGATCGGTCCTCACTTTTATAATTTTAATTTTCATCGCACTTAAAGCTTTTTTTTATTTTTTTAAATTAAATATCAAAATACAATTAAAAATATTTTTTATCTATACTATTCTGAATATAATCTAGATAACAAAGATCTAGATATAAATGTACATTCGAGATATCTTAAACAGACGTTTTGTCTGATAAGCCATGAGTGTCAATTGATTTGATGTGAGTCAGTGATTGAATGTTTTTTGCCTTCACTAATAATATGAAGCGGACTTTCTATTGAAGGGAAAAATAGTTAATAATTAGTTTTTATCTTACTTTGAGCGATAGAATGATATTAAAAGATAAAAATTTAATTTCTTAAAATCAATTTAGTTGGTAATAATATGATGGTGCGTAAGGAACGGAGTGTCTTAACACTATACATTTCCTTTAAACACCCTGCTGTATACAAGATAAAGCGTGAAATAACTATTATACTGTCTTGACACTGCCCTTTCTGCCTGTGCTGTATGCTGAATTTCAATTATACCAATTACAGCCCATTGTCTTATTGGTTTAATTTACCAAGCCGGTAGTAGCTTCCTGTGGGACTGACACTACTGACATTTGTATGTGACATGATGATCCAAAAGTGCTTGTAATGGCCTAATTAAATAAATGATATTTTGATATATATTGTTTACCTTTCCAGGGTGACAGTGGAGGGCCGCTCCAGTGCAGATCAGGTGGTCGATGGGAGCTCCGAGGCTTAACTTCCTTTGGCTCAGGATGCGCGAGGCTTGGTGTTCCCGATGTATATACTAACGTCGCACATTATATATCTTGGATATATGCCCATGTTTACGCTAGTTAGCGATTTTAATAACTCCTAAACCACTTATTAATTAATGTAAGAAAATTTAACGGCGCCATTTCTGTTATTTTAGTTCATTTAACCAATAGTTTTATAGCATGAACCTGATGTTCCTATCAGGAAGACCAGGATAGCACTAAATAAGTATTTATCTAGTTTCTTAAATGTTATTCGTTTGTACAGTATGTAAGTATTGCTGTAATTTTAAATGCCTTTTTGGGTTCAGGATCCGCGAGAGTAGGAATTCCTGATTTATACGTCGCACATTATATACCTTCGATATACGAATATGTTTATTATTACTTGATTCTAGTAATGATGTCATGGCCAGAAAGATTATTATTTAAGCGCAGATTCGCCCGCTTGTACTTATTTTAATATTATAACTAAATTATATAAAATATATACATACATCTATGTTGCTGCTAAGTTTCATCCAAATCGATTCAGTAGTTTTTGCGTGAAAGTAGAACGAACGTCCGTCCATCTTTGCAAACTTTCTCATTTATAATATTAGTAGGATTTGTACGTTTTGTAATTATAGTGTAATTATTATAATATTATATACTAATGTAAGATACTATATTATATCTTTGATACATAATTTATTAGTTTGACGGTCCACGTCATTTTGGTGTATTTCTTGTAATTCCTATGACAAGAGACATAAAAATATTTCTAGATATGTTTTTAAAGCTATATTGTGATTATTATTTGTTCATAAGTTTTATGATTATATTTTTTAGTATTAAGGAAAGTATTTGTTTAAATTCAAACTGCGCAAGAGGAGATGTTTTGACGCGGTATACTCGTATATAAACATAACGAAAGTTTTGCTATATCATTTTCAAAATAGTTTTGATATTATGTCTAATATCTTAAATGAAATTAGGTACTTTAAATTTATTTTGTTATTTATATTTTAAAATAAGAACAATATGGACACATATAAAATCTTAACATCTTTTGAACCAAAAATTGAAAGTCGAGTGGATGATGTTGTACATAATATTGGCAAATATATGCAATATATAATTAATAAAGAGAGGACAGTCGTGGCGCAGGGACACAAGGGTGGTATTGTAAACGCGATAGGTTGTAAGTTCGATTTACTTTCTGGTATTGAGTGAGTTAGAGTTGAGTGAGCGCGGCGTTAAGTTCCGCCACTCAACAGCCAAGGCCTCCAGAAGTTGGTTATAAATTGAATTGTTTTCCTGATGATGTTATACATTACATTGTTTAAAGGAAATATGTCTAACCTAATCCTAACATATAATTTAAATAGCATAATTTGTTTGTTACTTTTGTTCCTTTAATTTTTTATATATCTAAATCAATAAATTGGACTCTATCTTTTTAATTGAGGCCGTCGTGGCGCCTGAGAATCGAATCGGTTACCTTCGTTTAGGCCATTAATATTGAAATTTAATTATTCAATCGATCGCTTGCGGATTTGATTTATATAATGGCAAATATATTTTGAACGTTTTATGATAATTTTATTAATAAGTGTGTTAATACAGAATATATGAATGTCAAAAATTCAAAACAGCTTCCGTATACTCTTTTTTAGCGTTACGCTATATCCCGCACACAGGAGGATAGGCAGAGGGAACCCAGTAGTAAGACATTTCGTTTCAGTGCGAGACACGTGGCAGACAGGTTCTTCTTTAATTTATTTCTAGAGAAAACCTTTGTGACATAATCTTTCGTTAAATGCGTGATGTGTTTTCGTAACATGTAAATACATAAAACATTGACCTTAGTGCTGCACTCTTCATAATTCTATGATCTTGTGATAGCGGAAATTTGTGACCATCTCCCTACAGGGTTAGTTAGATATTTTTCAGTTTGTTGAAACGTATAATAATTTTGACGTAGCTTGATGAGAACGTATATAACTCAGTGGTCAGAATGCGTGGACGGTTTTCAAGTTCAAATCCTAGTAAGCGTTTAAACTTTTGTATGAAAAGTAAAAGAAGTATTTTTCATTCTAAAGTGTGGAAGTATAGTTCAAAAATATTAAAAACAAAATATATTTCTATCTTTTGACCTTTAGCTATGTTTTTTAAAGTTTATCCTCATATAATAAAACACACATATCAACTCGTATATACATTTTCCGTATGTAACATATAATAGAAACCACATTATTTCATACTACGTATCAAATATCAATTATTGACTATTAAACTGATGTAACAGCCGAGTCAAATTATATAACAGTACGTCATTTTGTAGTTATTAATAACCAGATGGTAGGTTTGTAGTTACTAGTACAATTATAGTGAGCACACGTTATGTTTATAAGCAAAAGTTTCCTTTGCTTTTACATAATTGTTTTAGAATTATTAATATCCTCGTATTTAATTGTTTTATTTTTATATACAAACGTCCACTCTTTTTAATTTGGCGAGACTTAGTGTCTAGACACTACTTTTTGAATAAATTTATAACATTGCGTGTACAGAGGCGGAACTCAACTCACTTTGTTTTAACAGAATTAGGAAAATAATTTAAATAAAAACATTCCCTCGAATTCAAATTGGACCCACAAACACAAGCTTAAAAGCTAGGCACTGTACCACTGCTCCATGATGTTCGTAACTTGCAACAATTCAGTAAAAGAGATAAGGGAAGATAAGAGATGATCCTTTGGAAGGCATGTATGAGGAGGACAGTGGACGAGGTGAAAGACGCATGAAGATAGAGGCCGTATAGCTTGGCGCGCCGTTCTCTCGCTAGAGTAGCTAGGGGGTACGGGGTAAAACTAAAAAAATATTGAACTAGAGTCCCTTGCAGCATTAGCAACATATTTGATTTATTTTTATATTAAAAATCAAATATGATGAAAAAAGCATATTATTTGAAAAATACAAATTAAATTTAAGAAAATGGCCACACTACACACTGTTTATTACTACATTTTTTTTTCAGTTATCTTAATGTTGTAAATTATGTAATTAGCAATGTGTATAAATTTTATAAAGTGCCTGCTTCCTGTATAACGTTTTTATCATTTATTTATTACAACCTTTTTTTTGTTAATTAATTAATTATTGTTATCGGTAGAATTTGTATCGAGCTTTAAGTGTATTGAATTATGTTAAGGCGTATCTAACGCTGAAATATGGATGGGGATTTGATTTGTATTAAAATCAGTTCAGGTTTACGCTGTACGTCGTATATAGAAGGGTAGGTAGAGGGTAGAGAATCTTGTGTTAAGACACTCCGTCCACCACTACAAAAATAATAATTATAATATGTTCAGAAATAGCACTGTAAAAGTACATAAGATAAGTTTTAATATTATGCAATGTAATGTATCTGAAATAGGTTAATTAAGTTATAATACTTACTCGCCTTAACTTTATTATCGCTCCCATAATTGTCAAGTTTTTGATTACCATTATGTAATTTGTCAATCTGTAAATATCTAGTCTTTTAAAGCAATGTGGATTGTAAATAAAAATACATTTAAAATTATAAAAAAATCTTTTATTATCACTATCATTACACCGTGAGTCATATTTACAAAGCTTAAGCTAAATAACCTATTATTAAAGGTAATATCACATTTTTTACATAATATAACATAACAATTAAAAAGCCTGTTTCATATACGTTACCATGTGATAACTGTGTAAATGCAATATTTGTTTTTGAGGACATTATTAATAATAACTACATTATTTTTTTGTACTTTTTATAGCATGGTTTATATTCTTGAAAAAAATTGCAATTGACGATAGATCGTGCTGGGTGACGTAGCTTAAGAAATTCTTATACATGTTATAAATATAAGTATACATATTATAGATAGTAAATAAACTATCTATAATATGTATACTTATATTTATAACATGTATAAGATTATATTTATAATAACTTAATTATAACTCAATAAAAATAAATATTGCATTTACAACATTTCACCACGACGCGGTGAAGTACGAAAGTCCAATCTTAATAAATATTTTAAGGATAGACTGACGTTAAAAATTGAAAAGCTAAACAAACTACTATTTTTTTTTTCAAATCATGAAAGCGTATAAAAAATTTAACATAGCATAATTTGAACCCACACACCTTGTTTTCGTAAAAAGAGTATTTAAAATGTCAATCGTTTTGCTTCTAAAATAAAACTTAAGTGAAATTAAGATTAGACTTTCAATTTAAATGTACCTATATAGAAGCGTTATTACACAATGTCATTGTCTTTACCTGGTCAATATTAATATTATTCGTATACATTGCCCGGGTAAAGTGATTATCACATAATACTGTCCCTTGGCTAGCTATTATAGTGTAAAATGCATTTACTTCATTAAAAAAATATTTTTCTTATTTTTTTTAGAAAGAGTGGGAAAGATCGTCGATAAATTTAATTTAACTTAGAACAATAAAAATATTTATGTTTTCAAATGAAAATAGTAGAAATAAAAAAAACATTCACTGAGTAGTTATTAATTTAGGCACATCCAAGCTACAATCTAGCTTTTTCTAATAAACCAATTAACAAAGAGTGTAAAAGTTGTGTTCTTAATTATAATACGACATAACGACTAAAATATCTTAATAATTTATAAAAAAACAATGCTAAAATGATTTATAGAGAAGTTGAAAATTGAGCAACTTTTTGCAATAATTGAGCAATACTTTAAACCTAATTAGGGCAAGTTTTATGCTAGTAACAAATGGACCCTGAAGCTGAAAGGGCCTACATAAATAAACTTATAATTTTAATGGTATTTTTTTAATGAAAATAACTAAGAAATATAAAAATGTCAATTATTTATATAGGTCCTTTTGCCATCAGATCACATTTAAACTAAATTAATGTTACGAACTAAGATTTTTAAATTACTACACTAATGCGATGTTAAGACAAATAGTGACCCCCTGACCGCGTCTTTTACGCTAGCAAAATTCGTATATTTGATATATCAAAAAAATATATTAATTGCAATTTTAATAAATACAAAACGATATGATAAAATTGCAATAATTGTTTTCTCAGATTTTTTTCTAATTCTGCGTCGAAGCGAATAGAAATATGTCACTCTATGTATTTTAAATATAGACTCTTTATTTTTATACTAGATCAGTAAAAACGATTAAAACGATTTTGTTTATATTTAAACAAAATCGTTTTAATAACAAACCACGAACAGGTTGGTCAAATAAAAATAAATAGGAGTTGTGTATGAAACATAACGCAGTCTTATTGCCCAGTGAGTTACATAGAAACAATTAACGTCATGCCTATATATAGCCTTCCATGTAAATGGACCTAACCTAAAAAAATATTTTTTTTGAATCATCTTTATAATATTTGTACAAATATGTACAAATATTTTTAAAATGGCTTTAGTTAATGATTAGAGCACATTAAAATAAATCGTTTTAAATTTACTTACATAAATGATTATCTTGTAGATATATGATAAAATCTAGAAATCCTATCAAAGTATTACGTATGCAATGATTTTCATAAAAACTTAATAGTTGTTATTTATTTCTGTACATAATCATTTAATAAGTCGTGGGAACAAGCTGCAATTGTGTTTACGCGACCCAAGATTGAATCCGCTATTATCTCTGATAAAATATCAACCTTAGTAACCTTTATTGTATGTGGAATACACAGTTAATCAGCACATATATATATATATATATATATATTGTTAGGAAAAACACTAAAAATATTTAAGTAATTTCAGATTTGTTTTATAGAACCTAGATTACCAGAGGATAAATCAATTTCTTTTTTAAATATATACTAAAAGGGATCAAAAAAGACGTAAGAACAATGCTGGAGACACAATCAGATTTTGTGGATCGTCAAATTCATACATTCACATAGACTCCTTTTATATATTTTTTTCTGCTCTAATTTAATAATAAGTCAGGTATATCATTATCTTCCTCTGTGATAGCTAGTAATGAGACAGCCTCCTTGGCAAGTTCTTGTTCGTCTATGAAGCCGGAGTTTTCGGAGACATTTAATATAACACTAGACTTTCGTCTTTCTATGCTCTTTTTTCTCTCTTTTTTTTCTCTATTAGTATCTTTTGGAACTAATTTGTATTTAGGTTTCCATAAACGGTGGAATCCGTGGACACCTAAACCTAGCCCTATAATGAAAATAGCAATTTCAAGAGTAATTACTAAGGGTGGCGCGATTACAAGACGCAGGAAGAGTAGCTTTGAGACTTCTGTAGGTGGTTCTTTACAGTACTGCAAAGGAGAAAATTTTATAACTTCTTGTATATTGAAAATGTCATTTTCTAGTTGTAGTTAATGCTTTTGTTGGGATTTTTGTAATATTGTGTTCGAATCCTTGCAATCGATGAAGCTATTCAAGCTAATTTTTAATTTCTTGAAACATGTCGAATGGTGGGTCTATTGTGGGTTCGATCCCACTCGGGGGATGAATTATTTTCATTTCCCACTCTGGAAACAAGACATAGCGCGGTGTTGAACTCCTTCACTCAAAAAAAGCTGAAAAAGAAAATTAGTAGTAGGATTATAAAGTAGCTTACCAAGGAAAGCCAAAGCAAAGGCATAACTTTATCTTTGACAGGTTTCGTGATGGGGTTCCCAGAAGACGTTCGCACTGCAATGTTCACTTGTATGTTTATTTTGACAGCCAATGGTGCACCAATTATCTAGATAGGACAAAAACGTCAAGCATATGTAAATGAATAATTAGAACTTTGTCGTTTACTACGAGTAAAATGTGAAAATACTATCTATCTAATTATTTGCAATCCTGCCAATTATTTTAATTCTTTCAGTTTTCGAGTTTTAAAATTAAGGAAATCGTTATTTGATTAGATAATGTAAATGGTCTATAATGCACTTAGGACGACACGCACCAATGAATATGCCACTTGATATGCAATGTCGGTGAAATGAGGAAAACTATAGGTATATATATCGCTAGGTCTCTTCTGTCTTTCTAAGAAATGGGTAGACATATAAAGAATAATTATAGATCCCTTAAAATATTAATATAAAAATTGTAAGAAACTGCATTTGGTCCACTTGTAATATTTATATCATCATGATACTTGGCAGTTATACGTAACTTTGCTGACAATACAGTAAAAAGGTATCACCGGGCTGGTGTGATGATGCAGCCAGGAACTGCTATTGGAACTCTTCAAAGGATAATAGTAAGCCATTTGAATTTGGGCTCATATAATTTTTAGCTACGACCAAATTCTATCGTACTTATGGCACTTGGTGCAGAAAACGTTTTTAGTATTAATTTATAGAATAAACTGTATATTTTTATGCGCGTTTCATATATTAACACTTTTACCCTAAACAACGCCGTAGCGTGCCTAGTGGAACCTAGCGCCGTAACTTGTATGTGGTAACTTACTTTTTTTTTTAATATAAACGTTATGTCAAATGAGAATCGAACTTATAACTATCATATTCAGACACGTTCTACGCGTCAATAATGAGATCGAAGGTAAAAAAAGGAGGTTCCACGAGTCAAGATTCTTTGAAACAATTATTTCAAGGTGATAAATATTTACAATGTTTATACGATATAATTGAGGTTAAGACGCACACATACATACATATTATGTCTTAATTATAAAAAAATATATTAATATATAGTTTGAGGCCGCCATGGCCGCCGTGCCCTTCAGCTTCACTCTGTATCCCGCACACAGCAGGGTAGGCAGAGGGAACCTAGTGTTAAGACACTCCGTTACCCAGTTTCTGCCGAATTCTGGAGGCATTGCGTGTTGAGTGGCAGAACTCAACGCCGCGCTTTGCCTCGACACTAGAGCGAAGAAATGAAAATATAAACGTAAATAAATATTTCACTTCCTCGAGTGGGGATCGAACCCACAACCGTCGCGTTACAGCCACACCTTTGTGCCGCTGTGCCACGACGGTCTCATTTTCTGCCGAACATATTATAAAATCTTTTTTTTCCATATGTATATCATATTTGGTATGATCTTTAATAAGATTTTTGTATGTCTTACGCATCTCTCGCTAGCAGGGCAGGCAGGGAAAACTCGTTCTCAACTTACAATCAACTGATACATTAGTTGTCCGGCGTAACTCAACACCGCATTTTGAACTCCCAAGTTGGAGAAAATAAATTTCCGCTCCTAGTAGTTTAGTAGTAGTTTCCAACAGTACGTCTCGAATTTTCATGAAACGTTATATTAGTAGAGTACTAGTTCTGTAAATTTATTTTCTAAATTTATAGAATTAACATCAGGAAAATATATTTTAAATAAAAAACTGATTTTATAATAAAGTTATTCCTAACATCAAAACTATAAATATAAAATCAGTACACGAATTTTCCAGAAAATCGTTGTAAATTGTGTAAATGATATCATATTTTATAATAGATAAGGATCTATCAATGATCATTTAGTGTATAATTGTACCTATATGTATCGCAAAAACCACAAGCATTCTGTGGAAATTATAATTGAAGTAGTTAAAGTTCAGAATAATTTCGATGTGACGTAAGACACTTCTGACATTGTTGCACGTTGACGTTTTTGTATGAATGGAAATATAATTGAACAATTATAGTCAGTTTTTAGAAGCAATTTTCATGAAAAATAAAAAGGGTGAAAATATTGAATATTTTACTGCTGCGAGTGGGAACCGACTCCACAACCATCGCGTTTACAGTTCATCCGCCATTAGTCTCATTTAATTAAGATATTAAATATTTGTGATTTTTTTTAACTACTAATCAAACCCGACCAACAAAGTAAAAAGTCTCATTTAAATTTGTTCTCTCATTTAAATTTGTTCTCTCTCCTCCATCTGTTTTTATGTGGGAGTCTGTTACGGTTACAGATACGCTATAGTTATAACATCCCTTCTCTTCTCTGTCTACCCTTCACATCCTCCGTCACCCGTCACCCGACGTCACCCATCACCTTAAATTAAATATTCCAAATATGTATGAGACATCTCACACAACTCAAAAAATTTCAAAGTAATCATTTCTATATAATTAACATATAAATTGTTTCTTGTCTTTATAAATTGTTTTTCCAATATAAACCTAACCCTGAACTAAGCTACAGAGAGTTCCAAGGCGGTTTCGAGAGTTAACACTTACATGTATAATCTGTTTATTTGATTACTAGTGGACCCGGACGCGGCTACGCCTGCTTCAACTATAAGAATATTTATTAAATATATTCATGAAATTATTTTCAATTCTCAATAGAATTAGTAAGAAAATATAAGCTCAAATAATCAAAAAGAATAATAAGTAGATACACATTATTAAAAAAAATTATCTGAGTTATTGAAATGAACTAACAAAAGGATTAAAAGTAACTAAAGGATAGGTATTCTTAATATTAGAAAAAGTACCTAAAGTTTTCCGTACGTGCGTACATAGATATCGACTCTACGAAATAACTAAACATTTCTCTCTATTAAGTAGGATAATTTTAGCGGGCAATATCAAATAAAATAAGAAGAGAATCAAAGTGTATTTTAAATTAATTATAAACAACAAATAAAGTTCGAAAATGTATGAAAATTTATAAAACCGTCAACGTCATCTGCCCGTTCGCGTCGGTCATACTATGCCGCCCGCTAGGTGGCTAGGTCATTTGGAATCAGTGACATAATTATTTATTAGTATGTTAAACTATAATTTCAATCTAGATAAAATGCTAAAAGTGACTATTATATTTATTTTCATAAGGATGAATATCAAAACGTCGCGGTAGCGGTCGCGTAGCAACGACGGTTGTTATTAACATGGCAGAATAAATTGCATGTCAAATTAGAATGTACTTTAAAATATATTAGTATATATGTGTAATGTAATGTTATATAGCCTATAGCACTTCTGAAGAATGCAGCTTTCATACAAAACAAAAACAATGAAAATCGATCCAGTAGATCCAGAGATCTTAGCGTTCAAACAAACAAACAAACAAACAAACAAACAAACAAACAAACAAACAAACAAACAAACAAACAAACAAACAAACTCTTCCGCTTTATTATATTAGTATAGAAGTATAGATTTTTAATGACGCATTGTTTGAATCACGATTCGTGTTGTTTTAGCACCAATTATGTTATTTTAATTCATTTTCCTTAAATAATTATATTTTTTTTAGAATTATGAAATGTTTCTAAACAAGGCAGAAGGCAGTAGTGACAGTTGGGGGTTCGATGTCCACGCGCAACGAACTTTTTTTATTTTATATTACTCAACTCCTAATGTTTTAAATTGGAGAGGGAAATGGGAAACGAAATATCTCGAGACTAGGTTCCTTCAGCCATTCCCGCTGTAAGCGGTATGCAGCGGTTAACTATATATAGAAAAATCAAAACACATTTCCATTTCAAATGTTATAAATTTATGAAATATCTTTTGATTTTTTTTATCTACATATAGAAAATATGGTGAATTTTCAGAACCCACTATCACTTCCCTTTCCCCGGACCCGGAACAACATTAACATTTTCCATTAAAATTTTCCTCCTTTAAGAATTGAAGCGTAAATGAACAATAAACATAAGGCAATGTGTGAATTCCGATGAACTCGCAATGGAAAATTTAAAATAAATAATAATATAAGTACATGGGGCCAGTCGTGGCGCAGGAGCACAAGTGTATCTGTAAACGTGACAGGTTGTGGGTTCGATTCAACCTCAAGAAAATATTTTATATTAAACTAGCGGATGCGCGCAGCTGCGCTTGCTTAATTAGGGGTGAATTCTAATAAACCACGAAACATATTTTCAATAAAAAAGATATTTTCAAGAAAATTTTAAAGATTTTTCCATACAAACTTTCAACCCCTTATTTGCACCCTTAGGGGAAAAATTCTAGAAAACCATAAAACATGTGTTCAATTAAATACTTTTAAGAGTCTGAATTTCAAATTTTATAAAAATTAGTGCCGATTTAAAAAAATTCTATACAAACTTTCAACCCCTTATTTGCACCCTTAGGGGGAGAATTCTAGAAAACGATGAAACACGTGTTCAATTAAATACTTTTAAAAAACTAAATTTCAAATTTTATAAAAATCGGTGCCGATTCAAATTTCTTTCCATACAAACTTTGAATCCCTATTTCACCCCTTTAGGGTTAAAATTTTTCAAAATCCCTTCTTAGTGGATGTCCAGATTACGAAAGTAAACTTTTGTCCAAATTTAACGTTTCTACGCACAGCGGTTACGGCCGTGCGTGCGTCTTACCTCAGTCAGTGAGGACAAGTCCTTTTATATATATATAGATATTTAATTTCCTCAAATGGGAATCAAAACTACAACCTACCGCGTTCATAGTCGCACGCTTGTGCTCCTTCGCCACGACTGGCCTCACTAAAGTAAATTATTTATTATAAATATAATTATACCATACCTAATGGTGACCTAGCCATTGAAAAATGTTACATATAAAGTTCAAAATTTATTACTTAAAAAGACCTTGACCATTAAAAGTGGTCTACTTAGTTTATTTTATGTAGGTATGTTTAGATCTCTTTGTAATCTAGAAATCTAGATTTTGCTAATAAAACTATTATACGACTTCTGTTTAATAATTTATAGGCAAGGACGTACTTTATATGCTAGTTATGGAAAATTTTGCACAGCGGCCTAGCATTTGACTGTAAACGCGACGGTTGTAGATTCGATTTTCGCTCGGTGGAATGAATTGTTATTATTTCTTCGCTCCGGTAATAAGACAAAGCACGGCGGTGAGTTCCGCCGCTCATCACGCAAGTGGACAACTGAGTGTCTCTATATTAGGTTCCTTTAGGCTAGATTTTATACTGTACCCTGCTATAGTGGGCTATACACAGGTAACCCAGTGTTAAGGCACTCCGTTTCTCGAGTTAGAGACACAGCGTGTTGAGCGACGAAACTCAACGCTGCGTTAAAGAAATTAAAATTCTTTTCCCCGAGTGGGAATTAAATCCACGTCCTTTACGTTTATGCCTAGATGTAGTGCTACTCCACCACGACGGATTCAAAATTATAATTAAAAAGCCGCAAAGTTACAGCTCCTGTCCGAAGGCTGTCCGTTCTAGGTAAACGCCTTTTAGAATAAACACATACAATACACATATATACTACTGGCAATATGAATAATCCGGTATTTTATACAATACCTCGGCAATGTATAGAAGACAAAAAACGTGTAATGTAAGGAATATTATTTATTTATATATGTATTTTGAGAGCAACGAGGGGGAGGAAAGTGCGGTCAGGCAGGCATTAAACTTGTTATATGTGAACATGTAAATTAAACCACTTTCACGCTGTATCCCGCACACAGAGGGGGAGAAAGAGGGAACCTAGTGATAGGATGATGATATTCTTATCATTTCATACATTGCCTGAACGCGCCAGGTATTCTATACATTGCCCAGGTATTGTATAAAATACCAAACTTAGGCGATTGCCGATAACATATAGATAAAACGTTTACGATAATTTTATACATCGCTGAATAATTCATGACTTGAATAATGTGCAGTGAAGAAATTAAAATAGTTTTGTATTTTATGAATACATGTCGGAACAGATTTTGTTGTTTTTTGAATATTTTAAATTAAATTTAAAATGAACACAATTTTTAACATTTCACAATTTTAAAATAAACCTTATATAAAAAGCGTACCCAAGATAAGTATTAAGATAGATTTACATATTTGATTTACGTCATTATTTATTCCTTTTTTATATAAAAAAATACATCAATTACGTATTAAAATCTAATAAGCTAAATTTAAAATAATTGTAGCGAATTGAATTATTTCAGCATTCCAATAAGAGTAATCGTTTCTTTATTAATCACCTACTATAACATTCATCTCGTGGTTTCGTCCATACAAGAATAAAAAACTACTGAACTTAGAAAGTCTAATTAACACGTTGGCAAGTTAGGAAGTGTAGGGGCGCACTTTGACAAGGATATCTCAAAATTCTTAAGATACCAGAAAAAAAGCCATTTTCTGATGACTGGTTTACATAATATATTATATCCGTATAATATACCTTACAAAACTATCATAAATTTAAAGAAATAAAATGATTTACCGGTTCAATATCGACCGTGGACAAGTGAGCGACGGGGTCGGGTTTGAAGCCCCTGAAGGCGGCTTGCTGCGCGGGGTCGGTGTCTAAGTAATGAGGTTTCGACAACGCAATGGGAAAACCTGGAAATAAAGTGAGGAAATGAGTATTAAATTATTTATTGTATTTTTCAAGCCGTCTTGGCGCAGCGGCACAAATGTGTAACTGTAACGCGACGGTTATGGGTTCGATCCCCACTCGAAGAAGTGAATTTATATACGTTTATATGTCCATTTCTGCCATTCAACACGCATTGCCTTCAGTATTCGGCAGAAAGTGGGGAACGGAGTGTCTTAACACTAGGTTTCCTCTGCCTACACTGTTGTGTGAGGGGTACATCGTGAAGCTGATTTTTATTTAATTCACCATCAATTCACTAAAGTTGTTCCCTCAAGCAGGAGAACTCAGCGGGCTTTTTTTTAAGTCAATAATTCCTTTGAAAAAGATTCAACACTTACCATAATAACAACTGCTTATATCGACAAATCCATCGGGGAGACAATTAGTTTTACACGGACAAGCATATCGCGATGTTTTGTTGAACGCCGAATCTTCCATTAAATATCTGTTATAGGAAAAAAAATATTTAGATTTTTTCAGCATGGTAGGCATGGAAAACTTAGTGTAAATACACTTCGTCCCCCACATGGTACCATGTTACCTTTGCCCACCGTGTAATGCGGGAAAAAGGGTAAAGCTGGTTTTTTTTCTTAAGACAACATTTATATCCAAAATCACCTAAAAATTTAATACCCTTACTTTAATATTATAATTTAAAATACATAAATATTAAAATACTCAATTGTCGTAAAAGTATTTTTAGATATTCTAAAACTATTTTACTATTCCTACACAAAAAAAATTTTTGATTATAATCAAAAAAATTAAGCGTATGAATAATATATGATATTCATATTAATATAATAAACCTATTATAAAGTAAAATGATATATCATTGACATAATAATGAAAATAATACATATAATTTTATTACTAATATGAATTATATTGAAACTATTTCAATGCTAAATATGTTTTTACAAAAACTTGAAGCTTGAACTTAGTGCTAAGAAGTGTTCCGTTCCCTACGCAATTTTCTTTGATAATGAACTAACCTATAAAAATTGAAGCCTTCATCGCCCACCATCTCTTTATGAAACTGAAAAGGATACGTCCTGCACGCTTGCTTCCGGAAAATTGGTAGTTCCATATCCTTGTTTATGTTTGGGGGTAACATCAGCCCTTCGTACGTGCCTTTGACGCGGTTGCAGGGAACACTGAAAAATATCTTAATTTAGAAATACATACATATATTACAGTAACACAATAAATATTAATAAAAGTAATATATTAAATGAAACCCACATCCATTACAAACCGAATTATGTTAAATGGCATGAGCATAAAGATACTGAGATGTTTTAAAGTAAATTTGCTTAAAATTAACGACCGAAAAAAAAAAGCAATTTCAAGCAAATAAACGACAAAATAACAAGAGTTTTTCTGACCATATGAAATGACTTTTTAAGTCTTCTACGTAAATAAACAAAAACTACAAATGTCTGCGTATATAAGAGTTAATAACTGATAATCTAAGTGTTGATGACTGATAAACTAAATTATATTATATTATATTTCTGTAAATAACTCTCATATATCATTTGGTTTTCTTCATAATTAACTTTCCATTTAGATTTCAAAGCTATCTCAGTGTATAAGTAGAATAACTAGTGTTCTACGCTATCCTCTTAAATTCGAAACATTGTTGAGTTCTGGCACTCAACACCGTACTCCGCCTTGCAAGATAGGAGAAATGAAAATAATCCTATATCCCGAGTGGTGTTCGAACTAACCATCCATTACGTTTACTAGTCAGACGCTGACACAAAAACGGAACGATGCGCCTTAACGTCAGGTTCCCTCCGTCTACCCCACCTTATGCGGGATACGGCATGATGCTGAAAAAAAAAAAATTACCTAGTATTCCACGTTTCGAAGCCCTGCTCTCTTAATCCTGGCAACTTGTTCCACGTGTTGATAGAGAAGCGCCTCGATACATTTTTGAGTTCTATTTCAACTTCGTCGTCTCTTTGCGCGTAAAACTGAGAGGAATAAAACAATATTTATATTATAAGTCTCAGAAATTACTAGCACTGCGTGATTTTGTTTAACACTTAATAAACATAAGTATGTAAATATTTTCACGAGTAGAATTAGAACTCACTTGAAAAACAATTAACGTACAATACGCGTTGCCATAGCAACATGTGTGTCACCTTATATAAAAGTAATTAAAAATATAAAATGGTAATGTGGTATGTTTGTTTTATTAATTTAATATATTTTTATGCTCTATATAAACTATAACTGTGTCTTACATACTCCGTCCGCACAACTTTTGTAAGGGGTATAAAGATTTTAGTTCACATATTAATAAATGGGTAACTATTGTGGCCATCTGTAGACGCGACGGTTGTAAATTCGATTCCCACTCGAGGAAATTTTAAAATTTTCGTCCTCACTCTGGTAATAATGCAAAGCGCGGTCTTGAGTTCTGCCACTCAACACACAATGTCTCCAGAATTTGGCGGGAAGTGGGAACAGAAGTGTCTTAATAGGAACGGAGTACCTTAGCACTAGGTTCCCAGGTTGCCTCTGCTTACAGTCTTTAGCTAAAAAAAAAATAAATGAACGTTACACTCACCCTATCCATAATCCCGATTTTACCAAAATCAATCCATCCAGGCAGGAGTTTACTAGCGATGGTCACCAGGGGGTCGTCGTAGCCCCACAACAATTCCTCAGCTGTCATATTCACGAATAGTTTAGAACCAAGTGCTGATATAGAGTAGAATGCTCCCACGTTGCCAAAGTAGCCCACGTTGTCTGCCAGAAGAGTACTGATAGCCTGGTGAGAGAAGGATAGATAGTTTTTTATATAACTTGCATGCTGTTTCTCGCATACTTCACGATTGGAAGAGCGAACCTAGTGTTAAGACACTACGTTCCCTATTTTCGACTGAATTTTGCGAGGCATTGTGTGCTGAGTGCCGGAACTCTACGCTGGGCTTTTTGTCTTGGTGCCAGAGCGAAGAAATGAAAATATTAATATATTATAATAATATAAAAATAAAATAAGCCCCCCTATATGCGGGATAAGCCGTGAAGTAAAGTAAAGTAAAGTAAAATACTGTTTAATGTACACCAAACATGTATCACAATCAGGAGAGATAATATTGTTACGATAGTACAACAGGCGGCCTTATTGCTAAATGAGCAATCTCTTCCAGGCAACCTTGGGGTAGAGGAGATCATTAATTAAATGGGAAGAGGTGCACTGAGTATGTCATTATTATAGATACGACAAGCCGTGAAGTTGACAATGACCTTTTATAATATTTAATAATAGAGAACATTCTCTGACGTTTTCTGGGATCTTATTGTAAACGCGTAAAAACTGCACCAAAAGACCATAAAAGTATTACGGACTCGATGTTCCCGTAAAGCAGTGGTAAGAAATAAGGCATTTTAATTATACTCATCCAATATGCATCAGATTTTCATTATCTTTAGAATTTTTTAAAATATGTCTGCTGATTAACAGTGTGCACGAATTGCGAAAACAATATTTGTCTCGCTCTGGTTAAAGGGAAAGTGCGAGACGTTACCCAACACGCATTCTAGTCCCACCGAGTGTGTGGTGGTGGTTTTGGTATATCCATCAATTCGAAATACCAAAGATAGATTTTTTAAATTGTCTTATTAGAAGACAAACCTACTAAAAGTTATAAAATTCCAGTACAGATTGCCTCTGTGTATGTATATTTTGCTTATTTGTCTCGTATGTTAAAAGTTTCAGCATTTCCTTGCGTTTTCTGGCTAATGGATAAAATTCTAATTATTTTTTTTTATAGGTTGACTACTGTGTAACAATTCGACCAAATAAAAGTCTGTTGGGTTTAGCAAGTAAGCTCTATTACAGAGATAACGGAGAAATCATAGTGGCTATTCTCTTCGCCTCTCCACAGCCAACGATTTCAGTAATAAAGTTTATCATTTCGACATATTACTGCTTGGTCGTATAAATTGTAAGTAATTATTGATACTGAAGTACCTGCACGTCGGCTGTAAGATTACAAGTTTAGATGAACTCTGATTATACATTAAATGTACGCACATTATGGATTGGTTCCGATTCACGTCTTAACTACTGATTTGTATTTATGGCTTGGATAAATGTTTATTTTCGTAATCTGGATATCCACTAAGAAGGTATTTTGATAAATTTTAACCCTAATGGGATGAAATTGGGGTTGAAAGTTTGTATGGATTTTTTTTTAAATCAGCACCGATTTTTATAAAATTTGAAATTTAGGTTCTTAAAAATATTTCATTGAACGCGTATTTCGTGGTTTTTTTAGAACACCTCCTAAGGGTGCAAATAAGGGGTTTAAAAATTGTACGGAAAAGTCTTTAAATAGCCACCGTTATTTATAAAATTTGAAATTTAGACTCTTAAAAGTATTTATTTCATTGAACATGTGTTTCATGGTTTATTAGAATTCACCCCTAAGGGTCCAAATAAGCAGGCGAAGCTGCGCGCGTCCACTAGTATAATATAATTATACTTTGAGGTTTACATGAATTACTAAATTCATGCAAACCTTAAAGTATAATCATATTACATAAAAGCATAGTAAAGTAGTCGAGCCTTCATTATTAACTACCGGCTTGCATTTATGGCTGTAAATGTTAGCTTTGTACTCAATTATATTACAAATCTTTGTTGTATAATATATTAGACAAATTAATGAATTTGCATATTTATATACCTATTGAAAAAAATAATACAAAAATTTTAATCATGTCCTGAATTTCCTTAAGGGTCTACATTGAAATTTGTCGCTAAAATAGAAAAAAATATATTTTTTTATGATTTTTAAATATTTGAATATTTTTTGCGTTATACATTACATTTGTTTAATTTATATTCTACAGGGCCCAGTAACAAAACATAACGCGTAAAATATCTATCTCACTACAAAACTCTACTTTTAGATTTTTTGTATCCCAAATGTAGCAGAGACAGTGTAGTGCTAAGACTTGAAGATTATTTTTGCCGAGTGAAAAATGAAAATATTAACTAGTTCATTTCCTCGACTGGGAATCGAACCCACAAATCTGTGCCCCTGCGCCACGACTGGCCTCTATCTATCTATCTTTAGACAATTATAATTAATGTTCTATCTACGCTAAACCGATACATTATACAATAAGACGCCGCAATTTACATACATGAAGGAGGAAAATAATAAATCAAATTAAATAATCCAATTAAAAACTAACGTCATGTTACTCAATCAATGCTATAATACAATGTAAGTTATTCTTAGCGGATCACCACGCGGGCACCACATTCGACTCTTTTTCAAATCAAATCAGCTTTACGCGGGATACACCCTCACACAGCAGGGTAAGCAGAGGGTACCTAGTGCTAAGACACTCTGTTCCCCAATTCCCGCCGAATTCTGGAGGCATTTCCTGTTGAGTGGATTTCCTCGATTGGAAATGGAACCCAACGAAGTATAAATACTTAATAACCCTCAAACGCGACAGGTTGTGGGTTTAATTCCCAGTGGGGGAAAGTAAAGGCTTAATATTTTCAATTCCTCACTCTGATAACGAAGCAAAAGCACTCAACACGCAATGCCTCCAGAATTTGGGGAAAGTTAGGAGTTTTTTAACCGTACGTTTCCAGGTTCCCTCTGGCTAGCCTGATATGTGCGGGAAACAGCGTGAAGTAAAAAAAAACCAATTATTGTAGATGTTTTCACAACTGCGCCTTGAGTGATTTAATTTAAGACTCTTACATTGCTTATAAATGTTTCTTTTCAATAATATTATTTATTGTGCAATCCCATACAAGTGTAATGATTTTATATAAATAGTTTTTATATTTACGATAATTTGTTATAGAAAAATGTAAATCAACCTCTTTGTTTAATAAAAAGATATATTTGAAAATTTATACATAGAACTAGCGCGACGCTTGATGTGTTAAAAATTCTGATGCGCATTATTAGATTTGGAGCTGTAGAGGAAAGTGGTCCTCTAGAATAAAATATTGTATTATAATTTAAGATATACATTGTACAAGCCTAATGGTATCTAGCCCTGGAAGAAGTATAAGTTCTGTAAAAGTCCTGAGATATAAATTGTAGAAGCCTAATGTTATTTAGCCCTGGAAGAAATATAAGTTCTGTAAAAGCCTCGAGGTGTTTGATTTCTTTACACAAGCATATTGGTTTCTAAAAATAAAACCTTGTAATTTATTATCTGTCGACATGTTTTGAGAGAGTAAAAAAAATACGTTAAAATTATAGGAATTTTATTTTAGTTTATGACGCAAATGGAACGTGTCAATGATTTTGTAGCTTAGTTAAGTTGTTATAGCGAAGCATTGAGATAATCAACTTATTTTTTCTTATTGGTCTTGGTAAGGATATCAGGTTTAGTTTTTTATCTTCATGCTCTATCCCGCATAAAACAAAATAGGCAGAAGGAACCTAGTATTAACGTAATTCTTTCTCTATCTTTTTTCGACCTCAATTTTCGAGAAATTTCTTATTGACTGTCAGAGCTCAACGCTACGCTTCATCGTGTTATAAGAGGGAGGAAATGAATATAGCTCAATCCTCATAGTGGGAATCGAACCCACAAACGTTGCGTTTACATCCACACGCCTATGCCTCTCTCTACGCCACGACGGCCGCCATCTATATGTAGATGTATGTATAAGTAAATAACTTATGCAACTTGATTTTAACTTGCCTCTAAGCCCTTGAACCTTAGAAATGTACTTATTGACGGTAAACATCGATTCTGAATGTGTAACAGAGTGTTAGGTCGACCATCACCCACTTGCGGTGATCGATCACGTGGAGAGTGGAGACGACCGTGAAAAGGTTTTTCACTTTCATGTATTACACTTATTTTATTTGTTTTTATTTATTAATTATATGATTATTTATTCTAATATTTTTGGGAACATTTGTGATTTAGCATTGAATAGAAACCGCAAAATACTTTATTTAACATCATAATATTATCCGCTTCTTGTCCTTAAGTATAAAGCTATGAAATATTTGTTTATTTCACACACAAGTAATTACATGCTAAGTGGCGCAAGTGTCATTGCGCTTGTGTCGCTAGAAATGTATGGGGTATTACCCCTTCTTCTTCTTCATAGTGTCGTAAAGGAGGTTTCTTCCGTATAAATATATATTTATTTAGTGTTTCCTTATTTGTAAGATGGAGAACATTTTGTAACATAATGTCACTAACTTCTCTTTGCGTATCAGTAAAAATCTTTTTTTAGCTTCGATTAATATCTGGGAATTTATTGTTAATACACTCCGTTCCCATTAAGAACTCATCAGTCCCCACTTTCCTCCGAATTCTGGAGGTATTGCGTGTTGAGTGGCGGAATTTAATGCCGCGCTTTGTCATATTACCAGCGAGGAAATGAAAATATTAAATACTTAATTTCTTCGGGCGGGAATCGAATCCACAACCTGCCGCGTTTACAGTCATACGCTTGTGCCCCTCCGCCACACCTGGCCTCTTAAATATTATTATAAACTTAATTTAAAATATGAGTAACTAAACCAATCACAAAATAGCATAAACGAAAAAAAAACAAGTATAAAATCGCGTTCTTCTAATCCAAATAAAAAATATGTTGCTATGAAAATGTTGTATTGCTATGTGATCTGGACACGTGTGTAAATCATATGATAAGAACTGGTCCAAATTTGTGTTGTTAGATTACATTTAATAATTATTCAATTTATTTTAGTTACTGCCTCAGACCTGAGGGGAACCTGCGTAAGAAACTCAGCAGAATTTTTTTTTTTTAATCTTAAGATAAGTACTCTGTTCCCGCACCGCCCAATTCCCAAAACATTGCGTTTTAAATAGCGGAACTGAACGCCGCACTTAGTCTTGTTACCAGAGCGAGGAAATCAAAATACTTTATTTGTCTGAGCGAGAAGAGCAAGGGAGTTCAAATCCACAATTGTCACATTTACATTTAGACTAGCTCTGTTATTATCGTACATTCTCGAAACTTGTATTTTTATGAAAAACAATCTTTTTCTTTTAGCTAAATGGATTTTTTCGCTATACGATAATTGGCAGCTGACGTGACATCCCAAGCAAATATTTACATAAAAAACATTTAACAAAGACGCGCGAATATGGAAACAATGGAAATATTGTAAAGGTTAAAAGTCTTCCAAAAACATATAATAAAATATGAAATACACGTAAAATGTTTTTAATAATAATAATGTACAAACATTATTATAATAAAATAAGTTAAAGCTTTTGATTTTTTCGAAAATATTTATATGGCCTCATAGGCCATCGTGGCGCAGTCTCACAAGTGTAAAGGCATCGGTTGTGAGTTTAATTTCCATTCGGGGGAATTAATTATTCAATATTTTCACTTTCTCGTTATAAAATATATTCCGAAATTATTTTCTTACTAGTAAGAAAATATAAGCCTAAATAATCAAAATGAGCTAAAACAGAATAATAAGCGGTGAAAATTACCGTACTACGTAATACTTACAATTAACGCTATATTTGGTACGGTCACGTGGACATCTTTGTAGTGTGCGACGGATTCTTCAGGTAAGAACTTCAACTTAATTTTGGGACTCATCGTCATGACGCCGCGGTCCTTGTCCACCACCATGTTTTCATTTGTTCTTAGTTCTCTGAAATAAAATACCTATTATAGCTGTTTGTTTCATCGTACTTGCAATGCGCTCGCAAAAGCAACTCAATATTTTTTTCAGCTTCACGTTGCTCTCTGAAGGTAAGCAAAAGGAACCTGGGCACCTAATGTTAAGGTACTCTGTTCCTATTAAGGCACTTCCATTCTTCACTTTCCTTCTCGGAAATCGAACTCAAAACCTTTCGCGTTTACAGTTTATTATTTTTTTACTTTTCTGATTCTCATTCCCACATATCTTCCATGAACAGACAGCAATAATTTACAATTTTATTATATGTCCAGATATAGATAGAGTCGACTCACTGAAATTTGAAAGGTCCAAGCTCCTGAAGATCCAATTGCTCGTCGTCCCCCCGTAAGTACTCAGCCGTGTTGGTGTAGTTGAAGACGTAGACATCGGAGTACAGACGGTACGTTGGGTTCGCGAACATGTTGTATACGAACTTGCCTTCTGATATCTCTATGTACTGTAAGAGAAAAATTATTGTTAATTATTTGTATTTATATATATGTTAAAACATGGACAAAAGAATAGGAATGATATATGTCCACTCCAGAATAATCTGGTCGCTTGGTCATCGTTCAAGCGCTCTGAGCTCTAAGCCATCGCTGCTATCAAGGTATGTCACAACTCATTTATGTTGTTGGCGTCTCTTTGAGGAGATTTTTACAAATTTCCAGCACCCTATTATTATTATTCCTAAATGATAATAATAGGATCATATTTATCAAATATTTTTGCCGCCAGGACGGCCTCAAATATGTATAGATCAATCTCTTGTACAAATTTGTAAGTTTAGGTACCTGTTATTAATATTGTTTATATTTTCAATTTACATCTAAAGTCATATAGATAATTGAATAATATGTATACACTTCATATAATATAGGTAATTTTAATATTATAATATAACGAAGTAGTCGTTAAGTACTGTGGCAATAATAAAATGCTATGTAAACATAGGCAATAAAGATAAGGTACATAAGTTTGTAATTGTATCCAGCATACAGTGGGGTAGGGAGAAGGAACCTAGTGATAAGTCACTCCGTTTCCCACTTACCGCCGAATATTCCGAGGCATTGCGTGTTGAGTGGAGGAACTCAACGCCAGGGCCACGAAACTACTGGACTTAAAAGCTCTAAGAAAGGATATCTCGAAATTCCTACTGGCATAGGTAATAACCGACTTTTTCCTATTACGTCTTACAGTTGAAAGAAATACGTGCTACCACAAGTTCCGCATAAAGGGCCATAAACATTTTATATTCTGTTTATAAACTGACGCAAATTAATAGTCATAAAAGAAGTACTTAGAAGTATGTATTCACGAGTCACTGAGGTTAGCTAAGTGTATTATTATCACTGGTAGTATCGCTTATATATAATCGATTAACTACCGACTCTAGTATATAAATGTTATATGTAAATAATATTCTACTATACGAATTATATAATAATAATGTTGAATAATACGTGATGTCGTGATGTGTTATGTATGGCGTACTGGCGAGTGGTAAATAATTTTCTTTGTCGTTCTCTGGTAGTGGAGGCGTACAGCTCTGTCATTTAAAACTCAGTTATCAAGAAAATCGGCGGCAAGAGGGGAACGGAGTGTCATAGCACTCACCGATTCTTCTGCCTACTCTGCTATGCGGGCAAAAGCGTGGAACTGTTTTTGTATTTTCTTTCATGCTTTAGCAGAGTATTTGCAGGTAACTTAGTGTTACGACGCCTTGTTTCTCTATTTACTTTTAATAAATTTATTTACTTTTTCACTTTTAATAAATTTTTCGAAACATAGCGCGTTAAATAGCGATATTTAACGCCGCAATTACGCCTTTTGTATAGTTTTGCTTGTGGGAAATCTAAATAATTCAAATATAATGCCCTGAATGGGGATCAAACTCACAGCCATCGCGTTTACAGTTACAAGTCGAACTGCGCTACGACGTCCTGAGTTTCTTATATACAAATAGACAAAAATACCAGTTATGCCATTTAAACCAATACTATAAAGAAATAATAACTATTAAGAGATGTTTTTAAACGTAAAGTTAAATTTCGTAAGCGCAAGTAACGATTTCTGAGGAGAAATGATCGTTTTGCAATATAAAGTTGACGCATAGACGTATTGACGCAAGGCGACGACGGCGACGCGGGTGATGTTGCAGTTGCATACGAGTACACCTTTCGTAGCTAAATGTCAATCAATATCTGTTTAAAACTGTCGATCTACAAATAAGTAATTTAAGTTTTACGCTTCTATATTGGAGGCCGTAATTCCTGTGCCTATCCTGCCATATGCGGGATACAACGTGACACAAAAAAAAAAAAGAATATAACACGAGTAAGTAACAAAATGACCGATTCCCTTGAAATTTAATATATTATAATTAGCTGTATGTTGTAATGAATAATTAAATGTATATTACTTCACACACCAACCTCTCGGGAGGTGATCTTTCGAGTAAATTCTACAAGTGACAAGATCGCGGTCAAAAAACCTTCGCGTCTCAATATGGAGCAATGAAAGGTCGAAGTAATTATTATATAATATTTTTTTTATGTTATACTTGTGTATCTTGAGTAATCTAAACCTTCGTTAGTTGTCGTAATTTTAACGTAGTTTAAACTAACGTTAACCATAACTGGCTATAATAAAGCTCTGTTTTGCATCATATCAGGGTAGGCAGAGAGAATATAATGTTAAAAATACACTTAAAACTTCGTTTGTGTGGACTAAAAAAACCCGTCGGCATTAGAAAAGGAATTTCGACATTTATCCTCTCTTAGTGCTCTCCTAAACACCCTAGGACTCTGATAGGTTAAATTTCATTTTTCTACTAGAAAACCAACGTTTAAGCAAGTAAAATAGGGTTTGAACGTTTGTATGAAATATAATAATTTATAAATATTAAATGTGGTTTAAAATTTATTCTTTTAGTCGAAAAATAAATAAAGCGTTTATGAATTTTTAGAAATAGTACATTACTTTTTAACAAGTACAAAAAAAATCCTCGGAAAATCGTAAACGGGAACCTAGTGTTAAATATTCCCTTATTGGTATCAAAACAACAATGAGTGATAAGAGAGGCAGAGTATCTATGTTAGATTGTTAGATGTATGAAGAGGTTGATCAGTGGACGAGGCGCAAGAGGCGAGGCACTCCGTTCTTCCTGGCTAGCAATAAAACGTGAAACTTTATTGTTGTTTGAACCTACAATCATCACGTATTTTATAACACTTTCTAACTAAGTCACGACGTACATATATTATATTTGATGACTTCCACAATAGCTTATGTAAGCGACGCTAGAGGCAACGTAACAATCTCTCTTGCTGTTCGAGAGGTGACTGAACGGAACACTGGGTCAAGGTAATGCTATTGGACTGTTCAAAAATAACGTAGGTATTTTTCGTTTTAGAGTTTTTTTATAAATTTGTTTAATATTGTTTCGTGATTGTAGTGGATATTATTTTAATCTAGGGGTATTTTTTAGCTTCACGCTGTATCTCGCATATAGCAGGGATAGGCAGGGGGAACCTGGGAACTCAGTGTTAAGATTCGGTCCCTATTAAGACGCTTCCGGTCCGTTACTTTGCGCCGAATTCCGGAGGCATTACGTGTTGAGTGAAACTCTAAAATGAATGGAAAATGTAAGTAGTTTTTTTTGGAAAAAATTTTTTCTAATTCACTTTCCCGAATGAAAATCGAACCCATAACCATTACGTTTACGGTCATTTGAACAATTTAAAACTGACAAAAAATACTAACTGTATCATAATTTATCAATTCAAACGCAGCATTAAACATTTGTAAATCGTACATGAAAAAAATATTGTATTTTTCTACGCAAGTCACTCATTATATCATTTATAATGTCTTTATAATTGAGACAGTCAATGGTCAAAAAAAATCAGTAAGATTTTTTAGTACGAATACTTTTGATACCCATTTGATAAGACTGGCATCATTCTCGGCTTTGCCTGTCAAAAATATTATTTTATATAGTTTTTATTTGTTATATATACATTTGAGAGTATAAATGTATAGAACTTCTTTATGTTTATTTAGCTAATTTTAGTTCTTTACAAATGTGTGGAATCAAGTCTGAGGTCAGAGTTCAACACGAAATTTTACAAAGACATTAACGAAAAGTATACAAAATATTTTTTAAAGTCATTCACTCAGGGTAGGCAGAGGGAACCTGGGACCTAGTGTTAATACAGTCCATTTCCATTAAGACATTTCTGTTTTCCGCCGAAATATCAGAGCATTGCCTAGTTACCAGTGCGAGGAAATGAAAAGATTGCTGCCGTTGACGAATGTTACTTAAAACATACAAACAATTTAATATTATTACAATATTACATATGTATATAAACCTTTTTAAATAACAGGTGTGCCAATATAAGTAGCGTGTGATACCGGCGCTCAATTACTTCATACTTCATTTTAATACGATAACCATTATTGCGTTGTGAAATAAAGTAATCGTGAACTGACGGTTGAAAAGTCAACTAGTAATGATTGACTGATATATTGAACTTCTGGAAGCTAGTTTTTTTTTCGTTTATTTTTACCTTCATTTAACATTTCGTATATAGGAAATCCGTACTCATTTTCCGATTTTTTAAATATTATTTGAGCAGTAGTCAGCGGAACTTAACGCTGTTTCATTGAACTAGACCAATTAGACAAAATAGGGATTAAACGCAAAGCTTGTAACTTAAAACGTAGTTCAATTCAGAAAATATTTTTATTGCAAATATTATGACCATCATGACTCAGCGGCATAGTGACGATTATGGGGTTGATTCCCACTCGAGTTAATGAATTATTCTCATTTGTTTACTCTGGTAAGACAGAGCGTGATATCCGCTATTTCTGCGTGATTTTTGAATTATTCCTGCTAACCTACCATTTAAATTTAACCTCTATATATATATAAAAATAACCTTAAAGTTGGGCTAATTAGAAAACATCTGACAAGTGCGAGTCGGGCTCGCCCACTGATTGTTCCGTAAAAATATTGGAGGTCTTTTTCTGAAATTCACGCTTAGCTTAGCCAACCTTTCATCTGATATGTCACTTGAAGCCCGCTAGGGCTTTAATATCAAATGTTGCTTCCCTTTTAAGGGTATTATTTTTTAACATTTAACCACAAATGTATAGTTTTCAGATTTTTTCCTGAACTATCTTTTTTTTAGTAAATATAGAAGTTATTAGTTAGTTAGTTATTATTAATAAGATTTTTTTGTCAGGAAATCAAGGGACCGTAAATGGTTTGAATTTCAACTCGATATCTCCAGGCATGCCTGAAATAAAGGCTCTTTACAGACAGACAAACAAACGGACAACAAAGTGATCTTATAAGGGTTCCTTTTTTCCTTAAAAGGTACCGAACCCTAAAAAACATCTAACATCTAATATCTACTTTGGTTCCACTGATGTTAACCGACAACCGGGGTCGACCGCTTATCTTACTTCGGAGGTCACTTGTACAAAATATGTACACCCATCTCACATTTGACCTGGGGAAGTGTTGCTTAACCAATTTGTAGGATAATTAAGGTGGTAATGAGCTATCATTTTATTTTATAATTACCTTAATTACTATTTTAATTTATGAAGATAAAAAAGATTGTATTAATAATAGTGAATCTATCATTGTAGAAAACGGAATAGGCATAAGTTCAATTAAAATGTTTTATATTCTAATACATTCAGAGGGAACCTGGGACCTTGGGGACTCCCCGAAGGGCATGTTTGAAGAGATTGATGACAGTGGACGAGGCGAAAGAGGTGTACAGAGACCGTAGTGTGTGGCACTTCGCTGTCTCTATTACTCCGCTAGAGATAAAGTGTAGAGACAACAAAAAATATGTATTAGCTAGGAAGTAAATATGCTTACAATTTCAATTATAAATATTGTTTTAAAAAAACTTCCAAGCCTATTATCAATTAGTATAAGACCGTTAATTTTTTATACAATAAGCAACGGCCAATTATAAAAAAAAATCAGAACAAACATATCAACAACAAATTATATTATATAAAATATTTAAATGACGTAATAAAAGTTTTATGGAATGTATAAATGCGCCTACGCAGTTGTGGCATAGAGAGGCAGCGTCTCCTCGACTACGTCGCGATCTTAGCGGGCTGAAAGGAGTTGTTTCTATAAAAAATCCGGTCAAATGTGAGTCATACTCGCCCTCTCAGGCGAAAATTCATCCCGAAATTGATACGAATATCAATTTCAGGATTGTAGGTCTACGGGACATACAATTTATAAAAGTTGCCAAACTTAAGTTCTCGGGCGTATGCTCGCTTTTGAATGAAACTAAATATAACTTTGTAATAAATCTGTAATATTTTCATTTTTCAGTTTTATTTCCAGTATTAGTACTGTAAGTTCTCATAGAATGAAATATTCATTTTCGCTCGATTTTGGGTTCCGCCACTAAACGCAATATCTTAAGAATAGAGCGGTGCGTAGGTAACGGAGTGTTTTAACATTAGGTTCCCTCCGCCTATCCTACTATATGCGGGGTGTGTAAATAACAACATTTAAAGTATTGAAAGCTGTACATTTTAGCTCTTAAAGGTCTCTAAAGTACGTCACCCTGACCGGTTTGAACACAAAAATGTATACAGTAACAAATTTGTGGATGATATTAAGTCTACTGACGCACGACGTCTCATAAAAAATATGCAAATTACCATAAATATGTATATTGTTGAACTAATTGAGGCAAAATGACTTAGAGGTAGAGGTGAAAGAAAAAAATTTAAAGTAAAAAATATTCTAATGGCTTATAACGTATAAGTAATGATTAACGATCTATGTACTGTTAGTTCTTTTAAATTATTTAGGCTGTGTGGGAGTTAATGTATTTAAAATGAATTTTGTATGTCCGTTCGTAAATTATATTTCAATTTTAAAATATACTTTAGCTTCACGCTGTATCCCGCACACAGCAGGTCAGGCAGACCTAGTGTCAAGATACTCCATTCCACAGTTTCCGCTGAATTCAGGTGTTGAGTAAAATATAAAAATATACTTTATGTATATTAAAAAGATAAACATGCTAATCTCAGGACCTATTAGTGCGAATTGAAAAAATATAGTTTTTTGTTGTTATCACATTAATAATATCAATGTGACCCACAGTACCTGCCAATAGTTGCCTCGGTCGCTGAACTCGACAACGGTAGCGAAGCCAAAGGTAAAAAAAAATCTAGTTCTAATATAAAGTGTTTTTGAAGCCCTTTTGAATCAAATGATCAAAGCTACTTCTAGAAAGGCCGCTTTGCTGAAAGAAATTCTACACGGCCTCAAAAAATCATATAGCAAAATCAGCTCGGGATAATTTTCTCGAAAAGTAAAAGAAAAACTTTAAACATATATTAGAAAAAACAACAAAACATTTTTTAATTTTTTTTTAGCTTCACGTTGAATCCCGCACACAGTAAGGTAAGCAGAGGGAAGCTAGTGTTAAGACACTCCACTCCTCACTTTCTGCCGAGTTCTGGAGGCTTTGCCTCAAACCTTTTTTGTGTACTCTAAAGCATTTACACTTCTTAAAAGTAGGTAGTGCGTAGGTAAAGAAGTGTCTCAGACTAGGTTCCCTCTGCTTCTCCTGCTATATGTGAGATAGAGAGAGCTAGAAGCTATAAATATTTTTCGGTGTCGAGTGAAATCAAAGTAAATAACTAGTCTCAACAAAGTCATCATAGACTAATTTATGCTTGTAAATCAAATTTGTAAATAAATTGATTCCTATTAAGCTTTAGATTTAATTTTGGTACACTTATTAAATTAAATGTCGAGTTTATTTTATCAGAACATTCAGAAAAAACAGTAAGTAATAATCGTATACATAGTTCTATAATTGGTTACACCTTTAACCTTGAAATCCAAGGAGCGTAGGTAGAAACGCTTTTTGATTTTGATTTTAAAGCAAAAATATATATTTTCCACCAAGGCCTGGTATTGAATTCCGCCATTCAATACGCAATGCCTCGAAAAAATCAGTGGAAAGTGGGGAACGGAGTGTTTTTTTACTATGTTCCTTCTGCCTATCCCGCTGCGTGCGGGATACAGCGTGAAGCTAATAACAGAAATGAAAAAATATAATCACATATACTTAAAAGAAAAAAAATGTGCAAATTATCGTAAACTTACCCAAGTTGTAAATATATTTATGGGATCCACCACAACCAGTGCTATGGAGAATACCACCATGAGAAATCCGTACACCGCTCTGACCACTGACTCTGTAACAATAATATAATGCTTGAAATTATCTATAATGTTTTTTTTCAGCTTCATGCTGTACCCCGCGGGAATAGGATACCTAGTGTTATGACACACCGTTCACTTATCGAATAATTTACAAGTTATTGCGTAATTAGCGGTGGAACTCAACGCCGCGCTTTCTCTTATTAACAAAGCGAGGAGATGAAAATTATGTATTAACGAGATTCGAATCAACAACTATCGTGTTTGTTGCTGGACAGTATCTATATATAAGGGTTGTGGATTTAAATATTATTAAAAATATTATTTATATGCATGTTAGGTATATGATTTTTTTCAATAAAACAAATGCGAGCTTATAAAATTGCCAGAATTTGGCATTCAAAATGGTTATACATCATTAAGTCACGCCTTAGTTTATTAAAACAAAAATGTAAAAAAATAAAAGCATTTATCTTATCCACAAATGGAATTTTCTGAAAAAAAAACCGCAAGTTTGTATTTAAAGTTTAGTTAAATAAAGAGCAGATTAACTGTTTTTACCTAATTGCAGTGAAGTCCAAAAAAGGTTATGTTTTAGCGCGTATGTATGTATGTATGTGTCAATGTCCGTTACTTCATTTCCTGGTAACTATTAAACCAGTACATTTTATTATTATTATCAAGACATTCAGCTCCCAGTTTTCTCTCCGAATTCGAGATTTGGCTGTGGTGTTTCACCTAATGGAGTGGCAGAACTCTGTTTGTCCATGAAGGCAGAGTAATAAGATAAATCCCCTATTGAGAAACAAACCGACGACCATCGCGTTAACTACAGTACAATTACCTCAACGCACACTCACCTACCAGCACAAAGCAATTATTTATTAACTAACTCTCCCATTCACCAGCACTATAGAATGGAAATAAGTACACGATATAACACAAATAATGACATTTCAAAAAAGAAGTTCCTTAGATTAGCGCTTTTAACCTAACAAATTCTACAGCTTTATAATAAGTACAGATGGGGTTAAAAGGTGACAAATTTTCCATAAATTATACACATTTTTCATGGAAAATTCTAAGTAATTGAAAAAACCATAAGTAACGATAATTTTACGTAAACAATAGTTTTTTTTATATTGGCAACAAGGTAATGTATAGTGTCAAATGATTTTTTGTAGAGTCCCCAACAAAAAAGTATGTATATATATAATACGTTAATATGATACAAAAAATCTTGGACTTTTTTCAAAGTGATCATTATCTTCAAATTAGTTGTAAGACTAGAAGTGAGTTAAGTGCCAGTTTTTTTTTATTAAACTTCACGCTGTATCCCGTATGTAACAAGGTAGAGTGAGCCTAGAGTAGACATTACGTGTTGTGTGGCGGAACTCAACGCCGCACTTTGCCTCGAATAAATATGTATTATTCATGTCAAAAATATAAAAAGCGAAACACTAATAATTTAATCCCAATAAGACGAGTAAAAAATTAAGAAGTCAATCACTTCTGAATCAAAAAGGTTAATAAATAAATAAACTACATAAATGTGATCGAAGTTGTTTTATAATAAGGAAAGTCAAAAATACTAATTTAGATAAAAATAGAAACTAGGAAAGGTCATGAGAATGAACTTATTTGAGGATAAAATACTAATTAAATTAATTGAATATCTTTTTAAGTGTGCTTAAAAAAGACGCCATTGTAGCGCAGTGGGTAAGATTCGAACTGTAAACGTGATGTTGATGACTGCGTTCCACATTAGTGGATTCATTTTTCCGATCTGGTATACGTAGCGGCGTTGAGCTCCTCCACCCAACATACAATGTCTGAAATTCAGGTGGACTATGGAGAATCCAGTGTTTTAACACTAGGCTCTCTATATAACCTTCTCCGCATAAAAAATGGGAAGATTCTATCTTTTAAAATTACGTTATTGGTCTTATAGAGGCCGGTGGTGGAACAGCGGCACAGTGGGTTTTTTACTTGGTGGAATGAATAAGGATTCATTTCCTGGCTCTTAAAGTCATAATTTTTATTTGAAAATTTAAAAAAAATCGCCTGTTATCAATCTTGTGATAATTTTATGTATTAATGAGTTTAATATTTGTTTTTATGTAAGTGTAATAAACCCTTTTTCTTTTCTAAAGTTTTGATTGTAAGTATAATAAAAAAAAATAAGAATATGGTCATTGTGGCGCAGCGGCACAAGGGTGTGACTGTAACGCGACAGTTACAGGTTCAATCTCCACTCGAGGAAGTGAAATATTTATTTACGTTCATATTTCCATTTCTTCGCTCTGGTGTCGAGGCAAAGCGCGGCGTTGAGTTCCGCCACTAAACACGTAATGCCTCGACAAATTTGGCAAAAAGAGGAGAACAGTATGTCTTAGCACTAGATTTCCCCCTACCCGCCCTGTTGTGTGCAGGATACAGCGTGAAGCTGATTAAATTTGATTTAAAGCCGCGTCCTCTTATATTAACTACTTTGAAATTTAAATCATTGAAATAATCCCGTTATATTAAGATCCACCGTATTCCAGGACTTCAGGATTTTTTACATTCATCACTTATCTCTCTTCTTTTAAGTGCCAAAATAATCGATTTTTAATGACTTACGTCGTTTTTGTACTGTGAAGTTCTGTATTTTCCTTATAGACATTTTGCCCTTGCTGGGCACATGCTGTATGGTCTTCTTCGCGCTCAGCACCATTTTGAAACTGTAAACAAAATATATATTGTTATAGTTAGAGAAAGTCTCTACGTGTATAAATTTTAAAAAAGTAGCAATGTTAAATTACATTTTAAACGATAAATTACGCATGTAGTGCATATGCAAGATACGTTACAAATCTACTAGTAGACAAAGGAAACATTGTAAGACACTTTCTCTCTCTCCACTTTTCGAGATAGAGTCGCGCGTTGTCTTCTTTCTAGAGTGACGAAATGAAATCATCCGAGTGTGAATCGAATCCACAACCATCGCGATTACAGACATCGACACTCGACAGCATCGATTTATTACTTTTGGATTTAAAATTGATTGTAAATTATATTTATGTGTTAGTTTTTTTCCAAGGAAATAATTTTGAATATACTATGTCTGACACCACCGTGATAAATTGATACAATACCAATTTTGGAATAAGTAAACAGATTTTTAGTAAACAAGTTGAATTTTTAAAATATTGATTAAGTACGTTCCAATATATATTTTTTGTTTCATATGGTTTCCGCATTTTTTCGTAATTTGTAAAAGGTAGCTTAGAATCTATTAAGAGAGACTAGTAACTAGTTCTTGAGATACGCGCGTTCAACAAACAAACCATAGTTGTTAATATTGCCAGGCCAGCCGTGAGTAGGTTAAGGGTCAGATTTCCACTTGAGAAAACTAAATATTAAATATTTTCATTTCCTAGCTCTGGTAACGAGCGCGGCGCTGAGTTCCACCACTCAACACGAAATACCTCGCGAAATGATGTCTTAAAGGGAACGGAGTGTACCACTAGGTACCACCACCAAAAAAGAAAGATTCTGTGCTTATGGCGAAGAAAGCCATGTGCACTATATTATGGGAAATGTCCCTATTAACAATAAAAACATGCTGTGAAGTGAGATTTATCCATAATTGAGTTTGGCGTCGTCGATGACGTCAATGGCCCTTTTTTACTTACTTCAAGTAACAAATATGTTTGACATTTTTATTTTTTCCATTTATTTTATTCGCAGGTAGCGTGATCAGGAAAAGTAAATATCACCGAGTCAGGCTTTTTTATAAAATTTAATATTATTTCGACCTCTAATGTGTACTTCGCGGGGTTAAGTTCTGTCTCTCTCGAAACAATGTCTTGAAATTTAGGTGGAAAATCTGGAAAAAAGTGTATAAAATTCAACAAAAGATTCCGTTTGCCCTGCTATACGGAAAAAAGCGTGTAAAAGAGAAACATAAAGAAAAAGAGAACCTATTGTGCACAGTTTGCCAACCTATGAAACATTTCATGTTTATTGACGTAACTCAACGCCGCGTTTTGCATTCACAAAATGGAGAAATGAGAAGTCCGAGAACGAATCGAATCCAACGACAGTCTTAAACCATTATTTATAGCATAATTGCAATATATTTACTTAAATATTTCGAATTGATTTCGAAATTTTTATACGTTTATTACAATTTATTTATATTAATAACATCTCTATAGGGTAGATGTTTACAGATTTCCAAATATTCGATTATTTTTATGCATATGTATGTATTTTCAAATTGCCTTTTTAGAAAGAAAAAAAAAGCATAAGCTGAATGATAAATTATTGCGTTACTCATACACAATTTGAAAAATAAAAAAAAAATTAGCCATTTGTTGCTTCACAATGTATCTCGCATAAAGCAGGTTAGGCAGAGAGAATCTAGTGTTAAGACACTCCGTTCTCCCATTCGTTCCAGCACCGGATACTATCTTATAAACCTATTTTGATATATTAAGTATAAATATAATTTAATTTACAATATGAACCACTTCCCGAATGCGGTACAATGATCGACATCATCCTACAATATAATTATTGTTTTCCGGGGGTTATAAGTCATCACCCAGGAAAGATGTTTTTATAATAGGCAGTGTTATCTTATCTGTGCCTAATTGTGAAATTATTACTTTAAATAAACAGTATATTTATTTATAATTCATTATAAAGAAGTGGCGTTAAATTCCACCACACAACAAACAATATCTCGACAGTTAAGCAATACATAGGTAATGTAGTGTTTTAACACTACTTTCCTTCTTTTTAACATACTTCATACATCAAAAAATATGTTTACACTGTAGTGGGGTAGAGATATAGCGAACTATACATTGTGATTTTCGTAGCGGTTATAGATTTGTTTCGCAAAACAAAAAACTGGTCCCAAAAACAAAAAAACAACAATTAACTCAATAGACAAAAATCGAAAGCAATGTCAGATAATCATTATCAAGGGTAAAATTGCAAGTTTTTCCATATTAAATAATATTCTTTCGAATGTGAAATAAGGCCTCGTGAAGGCTACGTCGGTGACTTAATATAATATAATTATATAATATCATAATTATATTATGTTATAATGTTTTTTTTAATGTTGTTGCTGCTAACAATAAGTTGTAACAAGCGCATAAGAATTTTGACGATGATGCGTAGCTTAGTAGTCAGAGCGCTTCGACGGTTTCCAAGCGGTGCAGTTACGAATCTCGCTTCGTTATTTTTTTCTTTTCTAAAAAAGTCTCATACCTATACTAAAACAAACGCCATTAACAATATTCCATTCCTCGACTAGGAATCGAACCTAAATCATCGTGTTTACAATCCCTTTGCGTCACAACTGTGTCTACATACTTAGTTGATAATTATAATAGGAAAGGAACCCACTACACATCGCTAGTATACACAAACTAGATTTCGAGGACATTCACTAGTGGACGAATAGAACTAGTTTAATATGAATATGCAACGGGCCTTATGTAATATCTTATTATATGGCAGATTTAAATAATGGTGATTTAAATATTATGTAATTTTATACTCATGATGGCTTTGTAATAAAAGTTTTTGTAATACAGTATGTATTCGGATTTTGTGCGTCAGGTCAGCGTTTGAACGCGACAGTTGTGGGTTCGATTCTAACCCTGGTGAAAGAATTATATTCAGTTTCCCGCTCTGGTAACAAGACAAAGCGCTGCGTTGAGATTTGCCGTTCAACATGCAATGTCTCAAAAATTGAGTGGAAATGGGACACTTCATTTTCCGTATGAACATAAGACATTAACACTAGGTCACTGTGCATGCCATTGTAGTGCGAGGCTACAAAATATTTTTTTCGTAGACGGCACATTATTTATTACATTAATGGCATTAAAATTAAAAAAAAAAAATTAAACATACACGATAACTATAGTAGAAAGAGACACTTTTTTTCAGTCAGAAGGGGCCTTGAAAATAACAATTACGTAGTGTTCCCGACAAATTTCCAATATTTATTAGTAAGAAAATTTGAACGAGGAAGAGCTTAACTAGAACTGATATTACAAAGGGCTTGAAGACTATTTCTACGAGCTTTAATTATTATACAAACATAATTAATAAGTAAGAAAGTAAACAACTGGTCAAAACAACATCATTAGATAGTACTGTCAGTGTAAACAACCCATTAGACTCTATGCTGGCAAACAATCATTTCTAATGGCTTATAAATTATCTTAAAAACATAATATAAAAAAAATATAAATATTACGAAAAAACGAAAAACACGAAAAAAACGCTAAAATAATTTGGTGATAATGACTAATATGATATACCATATCAGATATATCACATATATAGTACATTTAGAGTCTTTACAAACAAAGTACAGACGAACTCCAAATATTAGTTTAACATACTAAAAAATAAGACTAGCTGTGCCGTTATTATTGAAGTCAACGGTACTTTTTACTTTATGACTGACGTGACTTAGATTGGGCGTCTCTTAAAAACACCTGAATAGAAAAAAACGATTCCGTAAATAAAGAATTATGAATGAAGCAAAGAACCTGGTGTTGGAGAAATTGACTGTTGCTTGGCAAAACTCAACGCCGTGGTCCTACTTGTTAGAGAGAAAAAACAATTAAAGTTTTTTTTTTCCTATGAATGCCAGGGAAAATATTAAAATGATATAATATATCATTAAGTGTATAAACCTTCCTCGATAAATCTATGATCAGATACAATATGAAATTATCAATTCTAACCATTAGTTCCCGAGATTAGCGCGTTCCGTCAAACCAACTATACAGTTTGATGATGATTTTTTTGAATTTGAATTTGAAATGTTGCAAATTACCTGTAAATAAGAGAAACGACAATTACAGTTAATTATTCGTCTCTCTCTTGTATCTATTATTTATATCCAATTTGCTTTGGTTTATATTAATCTTACATTGCTGTTATCTTCACATGTATTCACTTTTCTATTCCTTCGACGTGGCCGTCAATTAATTATAGACATCCGACGGGTGTCATAAAAAAGGAACACTATGTTTAAAGGGAGTAAATTCTCTTTACATATATACGAGAACATAAATACGCTTTTAAAAGTCGTGAGTATTTTAAATATTTTTGTATTTACAATAATTTTTTGCAATATTGCTTCAGCAAATAGACATTGCAATGTTCATACAAAACCACGTTATCGTATTTGTCATACTAATATTGAATATAATATAAGGATAACTGTATAAGAGTAAATGAATTAAACAAAATATGCCGCTCTTTTATCTTATTTTGAAAAATAAATGTTTAAGATAAAAAATAGTTATTTCCTGACACAGAGTGGAAGGTTTCTGTAATAAATAACAGATTCATTTTAAGGAGAGGTTACATAGTGCTGAGACACTCCATTCCCTATACAATTTACGTGAAATTACATGTTGAATAAAGTAATTCCGCCGAGTGGCCATAAACGCGATGGTTGTGGTTCCGATTCCCGCTAAGGGAATAAAATTAACTTTTTCATTTCCTTGGCTTGGTAATGAGGCATACTGCGGCGTTAAGTTTTGCCACTCAACACGCAATTCCTCGGGAATTTGACGGAAAGTGGGGATTGGAAATGTCTTAATGGGAACGCAGTGTTCCCAGGTTCCCTGTTGTGCAGGTTACTATTATTTTTTATTATTAAGTACATTGAATGAAAATAGTAGAGTTTTACTATTACATGGAGACAGTCTGTCTTTAAGAAAACAAAATGCCATTAAAAACATGGAAAACTTAATTGAAATATTAAGGAAAATAAATATAAATTTATAATGCGTTCATTTCCATATTCTGTTTGTGTTACAGACAAACAAAATAGACACATATTTAATTTAAATATGACTTTATACAACACGACATTCCGTGATAGCGACGCGATATTTTATTAAGATATTAATCTTGTTATAAGTTGTAATAAGTTGGAAGTTGACAGAAGATATATTGCATCTATTTTTACATTAGGTTCCCAGGTTCCTTCTGTCCGCCCTGCTATGTGCATGAGAGAAATAAATAAATGTTGCATTAAATATATTAAATTTCGCCACTCAACACAGTATCTATTAGAAAATAAGAGCGTATTTTAAAACTAACTTCCCGCTAGCTGTCCTGCTATGCGGGAAAATACGTGAAGCTGACCAAATTATTTTAATTAAGTGTTAATTTATTTATTTTATATTTAAACATTTTTAATACTGGTTTTATTTTAGTTTATTTGCAATATATTATTAGACAAAGTCCTCGAGGTGTCATTTTTGTCGTTGTCTCAAATATAAATGACACCGGATGCATCGAGGTCCTTACAATCGTAGAAAAATTATCTACCCGAGTAAATTTTACTAATTTTTAAGCAAATATATTATTATAAGCAATTCCTAGTAAAAACTTATTTTGCATTATGTTATTTTACTTCGCTATTTGTTTGTTGTAATCTTGGGTTTTTTGTACGCATACGTTAACAATTTTGACGCGTTGTGACATTGTCAAGGCGAAGGTCGCGAATTTGAATCTTAAGATCAAGTTTTGGTTGTCACTATCTTAAAAATAATTTAAAATTATAATTTAATTTGCGAATAAGGCAAAACGAGGAAATAAAAATAATTCATTCCCATATGGGGGTTGTGTGGGGAGTTTGAGACTGTCGCGTTAGATGTCAGTCAGACGCCGCTGTGCAAACACGACTAGTGTGACCGAATAGGTTGTTTTTTTAAAAGGTAAGCATTTAATAGGTAAGCAGAAGGAACCTGTGAACCTAGGGTTAAGACACTCCGGTTCCAATTAAGATGGCTCAGTTCCCACTTTTTCACCAACAGAGCAGAGAAATTAAAATATTGAAAACTTCATTTCCAGTCGCACGCTTGTGCTTGCCACGAATGCCCTCGCTAGTCTTAACTAACCTATATAATTATATTCTTAATACAGTGAATTATATTGAAATTATAAAAGAGGAGAAATTTAATATAACCTTATTCGAGGCCAGACTGTAAACAAGACAGGTTGTGGGTACGTTCGAAATGAGGTATTTAATATTTTCATTTCCTCCCTTTAGTAACAAGGCAAACAACACGTAATGCCTACAGAATTCAGTGGAAAGTGGGGAACGGAAGTGTCGTCATAGGAACGGTATGTCTTAACTAAGTTCACAGCTCCTTTTAGCCTACCCTGCTACGTGCGGCATATACTGAAGCAAAAAAAAGAAAAATAAACCTTTAATAAATAGACTACTCAACACAAAAAGATTGTCTCAATTTGAACCAGTAGTTCACGAGATAAGTGTGTGCAACCAAACAATATGTTTAGCTTCAAAACATTGGTATAGATAGATACCATACATTATCAGCTATTACTATTATCTACGGAAGCCCTTATCGAGGGAAAGTTATTTGTTTTTTTTTTGTGTTCATTATTATAATATACATATTGTAGCAACAGTTTGAAAGTGTTTTAAAACACGGATACTTGACTTGCTCTGGTAACAGGACACTCGGTGTGAGTTCCTCCACTCAACACGAAATATCTCAAAAGTTAAACGGTAAAATTACACGGTGGGAAGCGAACGGGAGATAACAAAAATTAACAAAAAGTAAGGGATACAGCTTGAAGCTATAAAAAGCATTAGAACGTTGACTTTACGTTATATCCCGCACATAGCAGGGTAGGCAGAGAAACCCTCTGAACTTAATTTAAAGACAGTTTGTTCCCATCAAGACACTTCCGTTCCCTGCTTTCTGAAAAGCAGTTGAGTGGCGGAACTTAAAGCCGCGCTTTGCCTTATCTGCGTCACCAGAGCGAAGAAATAAAAATATCTGAGAATGAGGTCCATAACCTATCGCGTCCTCACGCATGGCACACGTTGGCAACCATATTATATTTAAATACATTAAAGAATTTTTTTTTTTTTTTTATTATATTACAAATATCTTTTGATATTTCCAAAGATCGAGACATCGATTCGCAAATGACTTATAGCTCGTTTCGTATATAAAATGGCATTTAATTTCATCATTACTTGCATAAGGAGTATATTTGAGCGTTGCAGAATCACGTAACGGATTATCTGAACTCACACTAGTGTGACGCCATCATTGCGCAGGAAGTCTAAATAAGCGTGATAGCTGCGGGATCGAATCGTTGAAAAACCTTAAATGAATTACCTTATATATAGTGGGCTCCTGGCCCCCTCTAGGCAGAGGGGGCTATGGAACAGAGTAGGCACTCTGCTATATGCGGGATGAAGGTAAAAAATTAAAATCAACGAACTAAGTCAAATGGGGTATGGTTAAATGAGTATTCGGAAATATTTTTAAGGTTGATTTTATCATTTATTTCACTGTTTTTATGTAGTTGGGTATCTCTTTTTAATTTTATTTATGTTCGTGAGACGTTAGAAGGTCGATTATAAAGGTAGGTTTATTTTAAGCTATTAGTATCTCGTAGTGCATTTACCTTATCTGCAATGTCTTTGATTTTTAATTTTAATAATAATATAATCAACCTAATTGCTAAAACTCGTGTATTATTTTCATTGCTCAGACAGTCAATAGCAAAAAAAAGATTTTAATCAAATATTGCTAGCATTTAATAAGTTATGAGGCCGTCATGGTACAGAGGCACAAGCGTACAACTGTAATCGCGACCATTGTGGGTTCGATTGCCACTCGGAGGAATTGAATATTTAATATTTTAGTTTTCTCGCTCTAGTAACGAGGCTTTGCTTTGAGTTCAGCCGCTCAACACACAATGCCTACAGAATTCGTCGGTAAGTAGCGGTTCCCAACCTCCCTACGCCTACCCTAGGTGCGGTATACAGCATGATGCTAAAAAGAACAGAAAAGATAGTGTAAGAAACACAAAGAACGGATGAGTGGGATTCGACCCCATAAGTACCATAAGTCACCATACCTTAAATTAATAAGTTTCTTTTATTTCAACTTCACATTCAACCTTTTGAATAATTTTGTTTTTTACTATTAGGTAATTTGAATAATTGTGTGTTTTTCTACTATTAAAATTCGCAGATAATTCGCATCTTTGAAGCTCTCCATACGTGAGCGGAATACATAACTATTGATTTTTAAGCTTCAGGTCATTTATACACTTTAATATTTTATTTACATTTAAAAAATATTGTAAAGCAATATTACTATGATGGTAGGTTCATAACTACCACTAAACTGGTACTATGGCTTTTAACATAAATATTTTTTTTCCAGTGTCACGCTGTATTTCGCATATAGCAAAATAGGAAGAGGGAACCTAGTGTTTTGTTTGTTCCCCGATTTTTCCAGAAATTTCGTGTTGAGTGGCGGAACTGAATGCCGCACCTTTCCCATGGTGCCAGAGCGAAGAAATGAAAATCGTTTCTTACTTCGGCCTTATTGATAAATAGATATGTAAAATTATATTACAAATATGTTATGGATTCGATTTTAATTTCAGGGAATGATTTATTTTTAGTGCTTCGATCTGGCAACAGGACATGGCTCGACGATGAGTTCTGCTACTTAAATGGCAGTGTATCGATTCTTAATAAAAAACTATATTCAAAACGTCCTCTGTGAAAGAGGCCTAAGTACTAATAATAGGTAGTAATTTTGTTTTAAACGTCCATTGTTTAAAATGTCCATCGTGTCTCGACCGGTTTTGATAAAACTATAAAATGTTATTACTGTATGAACATGAGAAGCATCAAGGACTTATCTCCAGAATTTATTAAAAAAAACAGTAGAAACTGGGTGCTATGTCACTTCGACACAGACACTGCGTGCTGAGTATCAACGCCTAAATAAAAAAAAAGTAAATGTTTATTTGCATTTTTTAGCTTATATTATTAAACAATTGGCGGAGTTAAGTTACGTTTTTAATATGAGCGATTTAGAAAACTAAGTGTTATATCTCGTTTAAATTATTATATTTATATGTGCAGATAAAAAAAGTAAATGGACGCTCCACTGAATACAGTAAATAGCATGTGCGTGTATAACACTTTACGATTTGGTTAAATAAGAAAAAAATATTAGAAAAATATGTACAAATTGTGTTGTAATACTTCCTGATGAGCTTGTTCTGGGTTCGATTCCGGTATTAATTTGTTTCTTGTCTTTGAAAATGTTGCTTTATATTTATTTATATTTTACGGAAAATAAATCAATATTTCTTTGTTTTGTTTATTTGTGCAAAGAAGAAATTCTATAGCATTCCATATATGCACCGTAGGTAGGCTAGCGACTGGAGGTGAGTATTATGCTACGGGCTTTTTTTCAAGTAAAAATTGCATATTATTTTTTGGTTATTTTGTTTTTCATTTTTTTTTAACTTTTATGACATGTCCAAGTAAATGTTAAGCATTTTTATGGAATAAAGATATTTTGAGATTGACTATGTGAGAATGTCTACGGATTTCTTATGGAATCGTGAAAAAACGGAATTTTCCATTTTACGTCATAAAGTACACGTAAACAAAATAGCAGGGACAAGATATTTTCCCTTTTTAAACGGTTTTATTTAGCTCACCCCGTTTGTTTATTTATTTGTATATTTGTTTGGGTCAAATTTAGTAATGGAAATTTAACCCTCTTCCCGTTAACCAATTGATCTGAAATTTGGTATACGCCTTTGATTCTGGTGACAATACAATTATCCATATTCAATATTATTATGAATCCAAGATGGCCGCCGCTACAAGATGGCGGACAACTTAGTTTTTTTCAATCCCATCAATATGGGTATCAAATAAAAGGGCTTGTCAAGTAGAATTCAGTGCACTATACAAAATCAAAATCAAAGATGGCCACTGATACAAAATGGCGGATAATGTAGTTTTCAATCCCATCAATATGGGTATCAAAATAAAGGGCTTGGTAAGTATAATACAGTATACTATACACAATTACAATATGAATCTCCCACCCAAATCAAGATCTGGTATCCTGTCGAGGACTGTGTGGCGTTAGGGTGGCTAAAATGACACGTCGCTAGGGATACACCCCTCAAGATTCAGGCACATCTTGTTGTACATAGTCAATTGAATAGAATGAGAAATAAAAACTAAAAACTTAAAAATAAAAAAATAAAAAAAATATTTTAAGTTAAACGGTTTTATATTGCAGATAAATGTACTAAAAGCTAAAAAATAATTTCATGAAAATTATGATTACTAAAATAAAATCGTGGGGCACGTCCAATATCTATCTACAATCGAAAGACATGGCATGAGACTTCCCACCTAAGCAAGGTAAGCAGCAAGTGTCGTGCCCCACGATTTTATTTTAGTAATCATAATTTTCATGAAATTATTTTTTAGCTTTAAGTACATTTATCTGCAATATAAAACCGTTTAACTTAAAATATTTTTTTACTTTTTTATTTTAGCTTCACGCTGTATCCTACACATAGCACAGGTAGAGAGAACCAGGGAACCTAGTGTTAAAACACTTCGTTGCCACTAAAGCGCTTCCGTTCTCTACATGGCGGCAAATACTGGAGGCATTGCGTGTTAAGTGGCGGAACTCAAGATATTTTTTTAAGAAATAAAAATGGATTAATATAATTATTCTATTACATATATTATAAATGTAAAATATACTAGAATTCATGACTAGTTTGCAGTCAGCATACGTAATAGAATGAATAATAAATAATGCACGCGTAGTAAAAAAGAATATTTATGAATTAATTTGAACTTATTTTTATAAGAAATATGAGATGTTAATTGTTTTCTTATAGCTTTTATGTAAATATAATTCTGAGGTAATAAATAGTTGTTGTTGAGTCTTGATTGTGATAAATATTGGTTATTTTTTTTTAAATAATATTTATTTTATATGCAAAATATTTGGGCGCGGCGTTCAGATCCGTTATTTAACAGTAAAAGTTTTGCAAATTGGATGGAAAGTGGAGAACGGAGTGTCGTAACACTAAGTTCCCTCTGCCTACATTTTTAAATATTTGCCTTTTTGTGTTGTGCGTGTTTACAGTTAAACGCGTTTTGAAATAAATGAGATATGTTGAGAATCTCTATAATTTTGTGAAAGTGGAAAAGCACGTAATAATAGGTATCGTGACGCAGTTCGACTCATTTTAAGCCCAACGGTTGTGGGTTCGGTCTGCTCTCGAGGGAATTAATTAATTATTATAGTAAGATAAAACGAGGCGTTTAATTACGCAACTTTATTTTTTTAGCTTCACCTGTATATGCGGTATACGATACTTCCGTTCCCCACTTTCCGCCCATTTCTCGAGGCGATGGGTGTTGAGTGGCGGAACTCAACGTCGCACCTTACTTTGTTACCCGAGCCAGGAAATGAAAATAGTAAATTGTTCATTCCACCGAGTGGGAATCGACCTCACAACCGTCGGCGCTTCTGCCCCTGCGCCACCACTGACCTATTTTCGTTCCGCAACTTAACACTCAATATCTCATATATCTACGCTGCAAATACATATGCCTACAAATGTTCGTAAGATACGTACTTATTACCTAGTTACTAAAGAAATAAACAAAAAGTTCACCGAACGCATGGCTTATTTAGATTGCTTGTTCTTCTAACCCGGAAACTGTAGGTTCAAATGCCATTGACTTTTAAGGAGGGTTATCTATTTTTTTTGGAATGATAAGTGACTTCCTCTTGTTCTAATATAGATAATGCTTGATGAATGTTATAATATTTTACCTTCACGCTGTAGAAGAACCTAGTGCCAAGACACTCCGTTTAAAACTTTTTGCCCAAATTCAGAGATATTATGTTGATGTGTTGAATTCAGAGATATTATGGTGATGTGATGTATTGTGATTAAACTATACGCCGCGTTTTGGTTTAACAGAGCGGTACTTAAAATGAAAATAGTACTCTACCCCCGAACGGGAATCGAACCCATACCGCGTTAACGGTCCACGAGCTGTTCGAGTTTGAATACTCGGCTACGTCATACTTAATAATTTGTTCTGCAAATATATGATTCATTAATTATTCTCAGTAGGTATATGGAATGTTCGAAAATAGATAATAAAATATCCTCACAATAATAAGATTCAAAGAAATACATAGGTATGTAGAATACTAGATATTACAGGTAAAATATCAGAGGCCAGTCGCTGCGCAGGGGAACAAGTATGTGGCCGTAAACGCGACTGGTTGTGGGTCCTCTCCCCCCACTCGTGGAAATATTATATTTATTTAAATTTATATTTTCATATCTTCGCTTTCATGTAGTGGAAGCAAAGCGCAACGTTGAGTTACGCCACTCTACACGCAATGCCTCCAGAATTAAGCTGAAAATGTGGACAAGACACCCCCGTCTTAACACTAGGTTCAATCTGCCTTCTTTGATGTGTGCCTCATACATCGTGAAGCTCATTTATTTATTTTTTACATTAGGACCGTCGGCGTCGTGGCGCGACGCCACAAACATGGGACTTTAAATGCGACGGTCGTGAGTTCGATTCCTATTCGGGGGAACGATCCGATTCCTCCATAGGTATCCCCACTTTCCTCCGAATTCTCGCGGCATTGTGTGTTGATTTGCGGAAGCCAATGACGCGCTACGCCTTGTTACCACAGTCGAACATATGAATGCATATTCTTATTGTAAAAGTCGAATCTATTACCATTTGTATATTCAGATACTTTACCACTGTGCCACTATGGTGTCAACTTTAATTTCCTCACTTCAGCACTATTGTTTATACGCGTAGTCGCTTGAGCAATATCAAATACGCAACCTGTCAAGTAAGAGCAGGCTTCCTGCCCATTGCGCTAGATGGACGTAATAAAATATAAGATTTATGTAATTATTAACTGACGCGATTTAGCAATTATTTTTGGCGGACATATAACGGTTATTAAAAATCTAGCTTCTGCTAAAACTGTAACTAATTGCTATATGTACGTGAAATATAAATTTACTTTTTTTATATATTTATAAGAAAAATAGAAATATATAATATTTATGATATATTTTCTCAAGAAAATCTAATATTAGGTGGGGGCTTTTGTGAAAGTAATAGAACTCAAAACAATTATTTTAAAATATTTATTTTTAAGCCATTGATAGATGGAAAGATGCCCGCAATAATAGATTATTTTGTTTGTCTGTTTGTCTGTTTATGCACGCTAATCTCAAAAACGGCTTAACCATTTTTTAATATAATCTTTACTATTGTGTTTTGGCCTTAACATTCAATGTTAGTTTTATTTAAATCGGTTCATGAATTTTTATTCTAGATTATTTAATCTTATGTCAATATAAAACATATTATGCAAAATAAGTGCTATTGAATTAGCTGAAACTTTTTAATTTTGAATGTATGGATATTGTCGTTAAAATGATATATGTCAATAAAATATTTTATAGTACAAACGGGCGAAGCCGCGAGCGGATTGTTAGTTTATAATAATAATTTAGCTCCTGTGGTCAAGGGTTAGGAAGCTGAGGACAGCGTGCAATGGAAGCAGCTTGTCAGTTCTGCCACGAAGGCATATCGGAACTTAAAATATGAAGAAATCGAACAATAAGAAAAACACTAGGTTCCCTCTAGCTACTCGGTTATGCCGGCTGCTATGAGCAAATGACCAAACCGCGAAGAGCGATAAGACTACACTAAAATCTCAGTCTTAAAATATAGATAAATAATAATAAGGAAATGACTTGTTAGATAAATATATAGCTATATATTTTTTAATTTAAATAAAATGCTCGATAGGAAATTGATACAATTTAGAAATATTCTATTTCACTCGAAAGCTATTGCAACAATTTTAATTGGAATTAAATATTACTTAATTTATAGCGGAAATCTACAATAATTAAAATTATTTTAGTTTATACTAAAACGTGATTTGTATTAATCACACTATAAATATGAATAAAAAATTATAACATACTAAATAAGAAATTAGTCCATCGTAATTAATGATGGTCGTGGGTTCAAATATTTATTAGAGAATATTTATATTTAACTTTTATTTACACACACATATATAGAAAGAATGAAGTTTTACGCCTTTCTCTGTATATATTTTTTGAGACTTCTGTATAGTAGTGATGGAATTTAAAGTGTTTTGTCTTGTTAATAGAGTGAGGAAACAAAAATAATACATTCCACTGTTATTTCATAGAAATCGAATCCACAGCGATCACGTTTACAACCAGACACTGACCGCTGCGCGACGACGGTCATTTTGTCAGTAATATAGCTTATACATCAGAATAACATAATAATAAAAGGCTATAGTTTATATAAAGATTTTGTATAATTTGGCTATAACATAACAATATCTTTGCGCGTTTAAATTGCCAGTCTACAACGGACGATATTAAAATCCTTATAATTTATTCTGTCCGTTATAGATATGTTTTGTAAAAATTTGGTATTGAACACTGCGCTATAAATAATAATTTATTCCTTCGAGTGGGGATCGAACCCACAACCGTTGCATTACAGTCATACCAAAGTGCCTCTGCGCCACGACGGCCTCAAACCATGAAAACAAAAAAAAAATATTCCCGCAATTGAGCATCGAACCTACATCCATCTCGTACATACACTATTCTAGTGCGCCACTATATTATAATATTTTCTTCATATTATTTAAACTATTTCATTTAAATTTTCTAAGTGTGGAAAAATATTAGAGGCAATTCGTTTGTACTGCAACTGTAAACGCGACGGTTGTCGGTTCGATACCAACTCGGGGGAACGTATATATTTAATTACTTGTAATTTACGCGCTCTCGCAGACTCAAAAATCTCAAACACGCTCACATGCAATATCTCAAAAATTCGGTGGAAAGTGGGGAACGGCGTATCCCTCTGCGTATCCTGCTGCGGGAAAACTCGTAAAATTATTTTTTTTTCGATTAATATTTGTTCTTGGCTTATTAATTACAGCAAAGTTGCGTAGAGCTTTTAAATATTGCAAACACTTCTTATATAATACGACCAAGGTCTTGAACGGTTTACTGCTATAATTATGAAACTTTTAACTCAAATGACATTGTCCGTACCTATAAATAAATATACAATTATGTATATATTTTTTAATTATTTTATTTCTTAATTGTTTTGTTAATTTTCAAATTATTGTTTATTTTTTTTAATATTTTTTTTTGTTATTAAAATAATTTTAATAACTCAGAATTGTTCTTATTGGTAAAAACCAATTAAAAAAACATAGTTTTAAAATTATTTATTCAATTTGTATTTCTTATTAAACTCGATTTAAATTATTTAAATAATAAAAATTCACTATGCGAGTATTAATTTCGTATATAGGAAATTATAATTATATTTTAAAAAATCCAAAAATCTTAAATTAAAAAAAAATTACACAAAAAATTAATTAAAAAAATAACACAAAATAATAAATAATTTAAAATAAAATACCTTATTAAAAACACAATATAAAAACAACTTTCACTTTTACAATTTAAAAAAAAATCCACATACACTTTATAAAACACTTAAGAACAGAACGGAGTCGAAGCGAGTCTATACATTATTACGTTCGCGAGCTAACTGGAGGCAGCTTCGGCCCATAGCCTATATAACTGACGAAATTGTCGTTACAAAATGATTTTTTTTTTCACTATGTTGACGTAAACCACTTGTTCCTCACATTCAGAGGGTACTGGCGTGTTATTGCAGTAAATGGCAGGTAGTGGTAGGGATGCTAGAACAGGTTCGAAACGTGTGGGGGTAGATCTTCACCTTGAAATATTTTCTCATGTAATGAATAATTTTTGTGGAAAAAAAATAGTGGAGAATCGATGGGAATTACCTTACTGTAAAAATAATAAAAATTCCATACCCCACTTTCCGCTAAATTCTGAAGGCGTTGCGTGTAGAGTGGCGGAACTCAACGTCGGGCTTCATTAAAAGAGCAGAGGAAATGAACGTATTAAATATTTCATTAACTCGAGTGGGAATCGAACCCACAACCTGTCGGGTTTACAGTCGCCCGCCTAGTTATATAGGCCAGTCGTTTCCCCTGCGCCACGACTGGACTATCTATACACCTGACGAAATTGTCATTACATTTTCCTATATAAACATAAATCATATGACGTAAGCCACGTACTTATTCTTCGCATTTAAAGGGTTACTACTGGCGTAGTGTTGAAGTAACTGGCAGGGATGGTGGGGCAAAATATTTGGGGTAGATCTTCACTTTGAAATATTGATGATAAATTAATGTTTCAGAAAGAGTCTAGGTGAGAATCAAGGGGAATTACAACCCATATGACTATAAAGTGGTCACAATAAAGCAACTTTCCATAACTCTTACCTTTTTTTTACAAAAACCCTTTCCCACTTACCGCTCAAATTTCTAAACATTTGTCAAACATCAACGCCGAGCTTTTTCTTCTTACTATTTTATAGTTAAAATTAAATAGTTTATATCCTTGCATGGGAATTCAACTCACAGTCTTGGCGCTTACAGTCAGACACTGTGCCGACACGCCATGACGGCCTCAAATTTTAATTAATACTTATTATCTACTTAATTTTTCACTCAAAACTTCTATAAGCACTTTTGTATCTCTGTGAAGACTCTTGCGGCCCGTATTTTATATAACCGAGGAAATTACAAATCGTTTTTTCCATAACATTGACGTAAACCACTTGTTCCTTACATTCGGAGTAATGAACTGACGTAGTATCGTAATACTGGATGGCAGGCAGTGGGAGGGATGTTGGAAAAGGTTCCAAACGTGAAATAGGTTAACTTCACCTTGACATATTTTGTGTTAACTTACTATTATGGATCCCGATCCCGAAGAAAGAGCTACAGACATATAGCTGTCACCTCCGTGCTCTCTAAAGATGTAGTATGTCTGGAGGATCACCGGTGATCTACGACAGTCTATCTCACTGGTAGCAGCATCATGGTCTGTCGACGGTTTCCGAATCTCTGAATACATGCCGGGAACGCTAGCTTCCCCAAGGATGCCTGCTGTCCTCATAGCAGCTGCTTCTTCTGAATATCAATAGTATGTGATATTCAGAAGAAGCAGCTTTTTCTACTACGCACGCAGCCGATAGCACAATAGACGCTGTATGCTCCGGCGGTGTAAGTCTTTCTAGAAAAGACCTACACGGCCGGAGGACAATGTTCACCAGTGCCTAAATAATACTGTGTCATTTTAAGGCCCAGTATCAGCGTAAGCGGGCCGTTTTGAGTGATTGCCAGTATCGCGATCTCTCGCAAGCAAGACGGCACTTTACGCCGTAATACCGATTGGCCCTGTATATCTATAGCTATCAAGGTCTACCTCTTATACAATAATCTATAATATTTTTTATATAATTATATAAAAAAGGTTAATTATTTAAACTTAGTAAGCTCTCATGTAATATCCACTACGTGATGGTTTACCATATTTTTTTTAATTAAGTCTTTTTTTTTCTTTTTATGGTTCCGTGCCTCAAAAGAAAAGAAACGAAACCTTAATTTAGTTGTCTGTCTACAAATATGAAATATTCAAGTCTACAGTTTCTTACAGCACAGAAAATGAAGCTTCTTCAAAGGCATTTAATCAGCATCGTCATCGTTTAGTATGAAATTCGCGAAACATCAAACCTACTATACCTGTAGACCTATTACTATACCTGCGGAGCTAGAAAATTCGGCACGAAGTAAGACAATTACAATACAAATAAAGGTAAAATTTATAAATATTTCACAGAAAAAAAATCATTACACAATTATATTTGTAGTTCATTTCATACAAAATGAGTGCATAGTAAGTAAATAAGTTTGTCAACTTTTATAAGTGGTACTTCCTGTTCTACAATCCTGAATTTGGTAAGAGACCCTCGGCAGGCGAGTCCGACTCGCACTTTGCCGGTCTTCTATTATATTAATTATTATCATAGCGCAATTATCATTGTTATTCCCGAGTGCTAAGGAAGGGTTATTTTTTTTAATGCAATTGTCATTGTTCTGCTTATCACTTTATTATGTTTTTTTAGTTAGACTCCGGCCGTTATAGATATGTATCTCAGTTTTCTTATATAATAGACAATTTAATATAATGGAGCAAGACGTAGCACAGGGGCGTAGGCAACAAGCGTGTGACTGTGTGCGCGACAGGTTTTTGGTTCGATTCCCACTTAAGGCAATGAATTATTTAATATTTTCAATTTTTCGCTTTAGTGTCGAGGCAATGCGGAATAGTTTCACGACTTAATGCTTCCGGAATCCTGCATAATATGTGGAACGGAAATGTCTTAATGGGAACGGAGTTTCTTAAGTCTAGGTTCTAGTTCTAGTTCTAGGTTCCCTCTGCCTACCCTTCTATGTTTGGGTTTCTTATGTTTCTTCTATGCGTGAAGCTAAAAAAAATATAAAATAGCATAAATCCATTAAAAATATAAAATTGCCACTACTATACCCCCCCCCCCCCCAATTTTCTTAGCAAAAGTATTTTTTTTGAAAACATATATATATTTTTTTATATGTATAAAAAAATATTAATATTTCTTTAATGTGAATAATAATCTTTAAAAGACGTAAATGTCTAAAAATCATTGTGTACAAATGATAATTTCTATGTATACCTCACTGTCTTTTTTTCATATAATAAGATAATATTCTTTTGTTTGTACGTTTTCTGCGAGACATAAAGTGTGATGTGTTATCTCGTATCGGGTAGCGGAAACGGAAACGGCACTTTTAGGTAAACGTTTACATTTAAATATAAACAAACACCTTTTAAGTTTCATTCAAAGTCATCAACTTAGAGTGCTGTCATATGTTTTATAATAAGTACATATTTCGCAACAAGTTTCTATTTATTACAGTTTATCCTCAATAAAATTATGTAAATATTACAACTTTATTGCTATGTTTGCAAATGTATTATTATTATTTATTAAGTTTCCCAGGTTCCCTCTGCCTCTCCGCTATATGCGGAATATAACTTCTTCTTCCTCCTGGCATCAATCCCGGCTATTGCCAGGGTCTGCCTTCCTACACAACCTACTCCACTTTGCACGATCTTTTGCATCCTCGGTGGTTAGACCATTGGCTCTCATGTCCTGCATCACGACATCCAACCAGCGCTTCCTTGGGCGTCCGGGAGGTCGCACCCCAGGGACTGGTATAGCAAGGCACTTGCGTCCGACATAGTTCTTAGGCCGGCGCGTAACGTGGCCAAACCATCTCAAGCGACTCTCTTGGAGCTTATCCGCTACGTCACGGACCCCAAGACTACCTCGAATGAATGTGTTGC
>JAKRZM010000520.1:451245-469972 GCA_036379175.1 Heliconius cydno galanthus | reverse complement strand
CCCTTCCAGCGAGTTTCCTGGAGGAAAGCACACTGGACCCGACGTCTCATGAGTACATCTGCGAGTTCCCTGCATCGTCCGGTTAGAGAGCCAATATTCCACGTTGCAAAGCGGAGTTTTCGTCTGGGTACTTGCGTCTTTAACCGTGCCCGTACTTGACACGGTAGCCCTTGCCCACTTGTCGCAGGTGTAGGGCGATGTGCCTGCGCGTCGTTTTGCGGCGACGCCCTAGCCGTACCCAGTCTTTTCTTATTCCGTTTCATGTACTGGCGGTTTGCGGTTTTCGTGGAGCGACTGCCGTCTGACCTCCAAACCCCTTTGTGGGGAAAACCGAAGGGAGAGGAAAATAGAAGGGTAGGATAGGAAAAGGAAGGAGGGAGCTAAGGAAGGAGGAGAGGGGGGGGACACCATTCTTACGGACTGGATGAGGATATAAGAGCGGCTCGAGGATCCGGGGTCGCGTACCCGTATGCCCACAAACCAATATCGGACAGATATTAGTCTGGACACCCTCTGGCAGAATATATGCGGAATATAACATGAAGCTAAAAAAATTAAAAAGCACTACAGGTTTACAGTCTATATCATAAATGACTGATGCATGCAAGATTGTTTTATACAGATTGTAAATGAACGATCTCGTTTGTGCAACGCTTTACAACATAACCACTCTTACGAAATGAAAGATGCTGGGTTATAATAATTAAAAATATACATTTTCCACCTATTGAAATACTTATTGAAGCCTCATGGCACAGCGGGACAGCAACTCACTATAAGCGATATGGTCGTGGGTTCGGTTCCTATAATGAGAAATTAGTTAGTTTCAATTCTCTGATTTGGTAAGAAAAAGTGGTAAGGTGTTCAATATTTAGCGAAAAGTGGAGAGTGGAGTATCTTTATACTAGATTCTTGTTGCTTTTCCAGTTACAGTAGAAACTCGATACACACGGGTACATACATGGGTTAAAGTGTGTCGTTCCAAATTCAGGTGATATTGAGTGATGAGTGGCGACTCACCACTCACCTAAATTTGGGTGGAAAGCATGTAAAAGCACAAAGTTCTTTTTGCCTTACTTGGTACATTATTTTCCTCTTTCCGTTAAGCACGTGTTCCACGTCTTAGTGCCTCGGGAAGATGTGTGCGCTTTTAAAATAAATTTTGGTACATTTATTCATGCAATAAGTCTTATAAGTAGAGAACGGAGTATCTTACCACTAGGACCTCCTCTACTCTGCTATAAGCTGGGTACAATTTAAACCTGACAAAAATCTTAACATAATATATAATATTTAGTCACTTAGTTTACTCACCTGTTGAGTAACTCCAAGGGATAAGGCAAAAAAACATACAACGAACTCAAGAATAAGGAACTTTTCTTTTGATATAAACTAAAAAAAAAGAGATAATATGGAGGCACGCTACTTCAAGTAATATATGTTGGGCTTACGTTATGGCTGAATACTTGAATACTTTATTTATTAATAAATCGTTAAAATACTCTGACATATTTATACATTCCTTTACATATTTATATAATATAAAACATATTTTGTAGGCGTTAAATAATTTTAAAAGCCCTCATGGGGCAGTGTCTGACCGTAAGCGCGACAATTGTGTGCTCGATTCCCACTCGGGAGAAATAAATATTTTCAAATCGCTCTGGTAACAATTGAATTGAATTGAATTCCGCCACTCCACGCAAAGTCTCAACAATTAGATGATGCGTTGGAAAATTAGTGTCTTAACTCTAGGTTCCCTCTGCCTTCCCTGCTATATGCGGAATAGCCACAAACAAGATTACGACAAAAAAAGGTTCTACTGCGTTGTGACGTCAATAACACGCAATTGGTATTCAAAATAATCTTTCACCTGTCAAAGTAAAATTTTGATTAAGAACTCATATTTAATAACCTTAAATTAAGGTTCACTGAACCAAAATTTACAATAGCTATTAAAGGTTTATCCCCGTTATTTCCGTTAGGTTATACTTAAACAACAGTTATGGGTTGACTAAAATCTAATTATCTTTTGGTGGGGCTAGTCATGGCGCAGTGGCACAAACGTGTAACACGCGACAGGTTGTGGTTTCGATTCCCTTCGAATGAAATATTTAATATTTTCATTTTTTTGCTCTGATAACGAGTCAAAGTGCGGCGTTGTGTTCCGCCACTCAACACGTAATGCCTTAAGAATTCGATGGAAAGTGCGGAGCGGAGTGTCTTGTTCTTAACTATGCATCGGTTACTAGTAAGCCACTCGAGTTTAGGCTCATAAAATTTATAGATTCAAGTAATTCCTATGGCACTTGCAGCACTTAGCTAAAAAAGAATATTTTTAAACTTTATATTATTGTTAAATATCATTTCATAATGAACCTTCTTTCCTGATTTATCTTCTTCGATATTATACGTCACGTCATCTTTAATGTCTAAATAAGGTGTTTCCTTCCGCGAATTAATTTATCTTATACCTACCAATTTTGTCAGAATGGATATTCATTTTAAGTTATTGATGTCATATTATATTAACAGTACTAAACTTCGCTCGCAACTTTATTTGCGCGGTCTTTAATATAATTAGTCAATTCCGTTTTTTTCTTTTTTTTTAGTTGGAATTTCAGGAAATCTTGCCAAATTCAGCGTTCTACGCCGCGTAGTTTCGGCTGTGCATTGTCAATCAGGCAATCATTAACGTAAGAGTTTTAAGTACATGTATATTATATAGATTATGGGGCATTTAAAAGTATCTGACTTTACACGATGAAGGTTATGGGTGTGATTTTTAGTTAGGAAAAGGTTTTTATCCTCAGGGATAGCAGAGTAGGCAGAAGAAACCATGAACCTAGTTAGACACTTCAGTTCTCCAGTTTCCACCGAACTCTGGAGGTATTGCCTGGCGGAAGCGTAGCGCTTTGCTTCGTTACTCCAACGAGGAAATGAAAATATTAAATATTTTATTTCCTCGAGTGGAGATCGAACCCAAAACCTGTCGAACTTACAGTCGCACGCTTGAGCCCCTTGGCCACAACTGCCCTCAACATGTTAGTATTGAGGCCAGCCGTATCATAAATGAAATTGATAGTAATACTTTGACAAGGAATACTTAATCTTACAAACACCTTGCGAAAGTCGTCTGGCATCAACTATTATGAGTGGGGTCGATCTTGCGCAAATGAGAACGTTACGAAATAAACACATAATAGGATTTACTATGGAAATGTTTTAAAATCATCTTTGCAATCAACATTAAGTAGCGAGCCTTTTGAAAATCTTCCTATAGAGAAGGCTAAGATACAAAATTAGATTACTTCATTACAAAGAATATGCTTAGTTATAAAAAATCGCATTTCCGCATAGCAGGGATGGGAGAGGGAACCTAATTAACACAAGGTTCCCTATACACTCCGTTCGATCCATTTTCCGATAATATTTTTTAATCCACCAGAGCATCATAGATCCATCAGAGCAACTTCAGTATTCATATTAAAAAAAAACTGGTTCACGCTGTATCCCGCACACAGCAGCAGAAGCAGAAGGAACCTAGTGTTAAGACACTCCGTTCCTCACTTTTTGCCGAATTCTGGAGGCATTGCGTATTGAGTGGCAGTATTCAACGCCGCGCTTTGCTTCGACACCATGGCGAAGAGATGGAAGTATAAACGTAAATAAATATGTCACTTCCTCGAGTGGGGATCGAACCCACAACCTTCGTGTTACAGCCACACCCCTGTGCCGCTGCGCCACGACGGCCTCGTGTTCATATTAAGTTACATAATTATTCAAACTCTATATATATATTATTCACCAAAAGTTTATGTAGTTACAAAATAGAAAATCTATTAACTATTATAAAAAAGGTCACACTTACAACCTTCTAAGAGTTTGAGGAACTTATAAATTTTGTATGAATGTGGATAACGAAGGATAAACGATTCTCTTTATAATATACGTATATTAGTTTAATAATATTTAATTTGAAGATTCATTAGGCCTTTTAAAAATATTGATTAAATATAAAAGAAATTGAAAAATACAAAATGATATAATTTTTTTATTGCTTTTTTTTACCTTCACGCTTATCGGAATAGCCAGGGAGAACAAACGGCCAAACGGTCGGTCGCGGTCGTCGGGCGCTACGGTCTTTACATACCTATTTCGCCTCATCTTCTGCGACATACATGCCCTCCGGGAGGTCCAGATGCTTTTTACGTGACATGTCTCCAGTATTATCAGTATTCGAAGTCGAGAACCGAGGTACTTCCCCCTTCTTCCGATGTTAATTACTTTTCCTTCAAAAAATCCGACTCAAAATAATAAAAAAATCTTAGATCTATGCCTAAATTATGTAAATTACTATATATTTATATGTATATATGTATACCACATAGGCATTTATGTATAACTCTAGAAAACATATTATGTAAAATAGCTACAAAATATTTATTACCTATGAATTAATTGGCTGTCACTTCTGAGATTAACTTTGAATACGTTACTGCAAAATATATTTGATAAATGTATAGTTTAGTATTGTAGAGGGGAAAACAACCCACTACCACTTCTTATTTCACTTCGCCACGGCTCCATAGGAACTACGAGCATAGACGTAAGACTTCTTTGCGAGCAACAATCTTACACGACGTAACTTCGACAGTACTTTTCTATTAAACATCTTTATAACTCATCTGATTTCACACATTTTTTCTACGCTCATTATATCTTAAATTACAGTATTTATCATGTTTCTTCATAAAAGTAATTTTTAATTATTTTACAAATAAAAATGACAAATATCTTTATATAAAGGGATCGTTTGACGATTCGACGATTATAAATTCTTCCACAAGTAAAGGCAGCTTTTTTTTCTGTTGATGTTATTGTACTCATTATTATTTACTTTATTCACCAATTTTATAAAATTGATGTTTTTTCCGCTCGATCTTTTAGCGTAGCGTTATATACGAATTTACAATACTGACTGTAAAAATTAATAAATAATAATAAGAAGCCGTCATGGCTAAACTGTAGTGTAATACGTGACTGTAAAGCGACGGTTGTGAGTTCGATTCTCACTTGAAGAAATGAAACAGAATATTTTAATTTCCTCGCTCTCGTAATACAGAAAAGCGCAGTTATACTATCAGAGCTTTAGTTTCGCCACCTAACAGCAATGAATGTCTCGGTTAAAAGTTAAGAACGGGATGTCTCAACACAAGGTTCCCTTAGCCTACCCTAATTTATGTGAGATACAACGCTAAGCTAAACAAAAAAAAATTATAAGAATATTATTAAAACCCTATAAATATTGTAAACAGCGTTGTTTTCATGTAAATTCATATTTACGCATACGCATATTTTAGGATTATAAATTTAAAAAAATATGACGTGAATGGCAATATAAAAAGATATTGAATTTATTGCTTTATTGATGCAAATATCCTTTTGACGTAGGTATATTTATTTAGAAATATCTTTGTTTATCTATATCTAACGTAATAAAAAATAATAGCCTTAAAATGGTGGCAAAATTTGGTATTAAAACCGCTGGTTCAGGTGAGCAGTTCTAGCTTAGCTAAACTTGAATTTCAGACAAAGCTCGAGACTTCCACTTTTTGTATGGAACCCTCGATGGGCGAGCCTGACTCGCGCTTGTCCATTTTTTTTTATTTTGTACCCAATATTTTGAGTCCTTTGCAAACACGTTTTTCCACATGATTAAATAAAAACACATCGTAAAAACTTTGTATATATTTCTTGTGTTACATTGTTAAGTTCCTTCTGTCTATCCTGCTATGTGCTCGAACGTACAGCGTGAAGCAAAAATAACTCGCACAGGTCAATAATTTTAGTGGATTATAAAACCAAGGAAATGAGTAGGTATTAATAAGTTTTCATTATCCACTTTTTGCCAATTATTACTGCGATCATCGTAGCGAACCGGGATAGGGTCTAACTGTGGATGTGATGGATAGTGTTTCGGCGAGAGAATTATTGTCATTTCCATGCACTACACTAAGAGATGAAACGGCGTTGAGTTCAGCTAGACTGTCGTCAATTCGGGCGTCAAGTGTAAAAGTGACTTGACATTAAGTTCTCTCTGTCAATCCTGCCATGCGATTTAAAGCGTGAAGCTTAAAAAAACCAGTAAAATGAAAACCGGCAAACCGAGTCGTACTCGCGCTCGGACGGTTCTGTACTATCAAAACAACGGCATAAAATCTTATCTGTTGTATAGCTGGACCTTAAATATTTATTTTGAATCTGTTTTTTTAGTATTTGTTAAATCATCTGTGAATCTACTAAAATGTTATGTTACTTAGAGGCCAGCGTCTCTTTACTCGTAGAATAGTACCACGTTTCATGAGATATAGCCTGTGTGCAGGTGACAGACGGACAGACGGACGGACTGTGGAGTCTTAGATATAAACGGATCCTGTTTTTAGGAATCCTAAACACGTTAATTATTTTGTCTAAACGAGTTCTCAGGTCGTTACCAAAAATACATATCATGTGTGAACCAGACTTGATAATATATTCTAATACGAACATTAAATGCATCACTCAGGACGTTGATGGGTAAAAAGATAGTGTTTATTTTAAATGTGAGCTTATATAAATTTACTTTATAAGTCTATACTTATTTTATATAACTTAATGCTTGTTAGGATGGGCGTGCTAGTCTCAGATTATTTTTGTATTGGATAGTTCAGTTAATAACGGAGGCTCTAGGGCATAGGTTTTATTTTATGTTAATCTTCAATATAGTCATTTATTTTTCATTTCAGTCATTTTTATTAGGTCACTATAGTTCTATCGGTGCGAATAGGTATATAGTGGAATTTCTTCCTTTGAAAGGAATTCGCATCTTTAATCGTCACGTCGTCACTGCTACTTTGCCCGTAAAAAGTATAACGTATGGCTCAAAAATGCGGAAACAAAGTATCACTTGGACATTGTGTGTGCGATAAAGCACGTCGGAGTCTAGACATGGAATTAATATTTTTTTGCTTCCTCCTTTCCTCTGTATATCTGGGCATTCCTAATGTACCTAGTGTTGGGACGCTCTGTTCCTCTCTCATTAACGCAAACTACATCATTTGTTTAAAAATCAGCTTCGCGCTGTATCCCGCATACAGCAGAGTAGGCTGAGGGAACCTAGGTTAGGACAATCCGTTCCCCACTTTCTGAAGATTTTTTAGGTATCCTTTTATATGCCTATAGGTACAATCTACATAATATACTAACAATAATAATATAAAAGTTAAAAGTTGAATGCGCTAATCTCAAGAACACAACAACCTCAAATTGATCTTCTCTCTTTGTCATGAGTTATGTGTCATTTGTGTATGACACATGACACATTTTACGTACAAGACAATATTAGTACCTATCTACCACTGACCTTGAAACCTGCAGATATAAAATAGTAATAGATAACGTTTAGATAAATGTTAATGTCACCGCTTTAACAGGAAATAATAATAAATAGTTTTTAAAAAATACTTAAAAACATGCTTGTTTATACCAAGTGATAAAACTTTAAAAGTGCAATAGAATGTGCTCACAGCTATAAGTTGTACGAGCGTAAACCTTACGTTACCTTATTTACTAGTAACCCCTGAATAGTCCTGGCTCCATCATCACACCAGCTTGTATAGTATTGTCATCTAAGCTACGTACTTGGCAGTTAGCTAAGTTTCTTGAGTATACGATTATTACTAGTGGTTCAAATTCTGATTTTATTACATAACTAGTGGCCCCCTAGCGTCTCCGCCTGCTCGTGCTACACAATTATTATTTTTTCACGTTAATTACTTTCGTGACCTAATAATATTATTATTTTAAAGACAATATCTGTAATTTAATATGTAAAGTTTTAGATTCGCTTATAAAGGTTTAGCTTTTAGTATCGCATGCAACTCTTTATATTGACATCATTTTTTTATTTGTGCAACGATTGAAATGAAACAAATAATAAATATTAAGGGAAGGTTGACAAAATAAAATACTGAAAACTGCATGAAAATTGATTAATTTGTTTCCGAGATTAGCGAAAATAAAACACAAGACTGACACAGAGTTAGTTTCGAATGTATAATATAAGTATGGATAAAGGACCCCAACAACATTTTTTCTTATATATCTTCTATATACACACCGGTCCGTTACGACTCTATTATAACTATAAATTTATTACAGCTCAACCTAATGAATGCGTGTTGAAAAATATAAAAAGATATCTCTAAAAACAAATACATAAAATAATTAATTAACACGTGACCTTAGATTGACCGAATTTGTTATTTATTTTTCTGTTTTTAAAATGAACGTCACTGCCGCATGCTAAATTGTCACATCTATTATACTTGTAATAAACATAACAGATCGATGTCTGTAATGTAGATGCGAGATATATAAGATAACATATTATTGATTCTGGAGGAAAATGAGGAACAGAGTGTCTAATACGAATACTAGTTTGAACAAAATTGCGGGCGGTCGCTAGTTCACGCATGTATAAATCTACAATATCAGAAATAAGGTCTTTGAATTTCAAGATTATTATACATTTTTAAAGACGAGTTTAACGGGATTAATCGCATATATTATATTTAATTTTACACATTTTGGGAAACCCTACATTTCGAACACTGCAGTAGACCGCCGCACGTGGTGGTAGGTAGACTGTCTACTAAATATGCGATAGTAATTCGTTAAAATAGTTTTATTTAATAAATCGGAAGTAGTTTAAATAATTCACATCCTCGATGAGATCAATGTTATTATATATACTTATGTTTGCCATAAAAAGAAACCGCCAACAAGTTTAAATTATATTGTTAAATCAACCGGAACCTGTCACGAGGCCAGCTCGAAGCATCCGAATGGGACTATGTCTATAATAAATGATAATATGTCAATTTTAATTTGACAATTTAACTATAGCGTAGTAATACATTAAATATTATTATAATGGCATTATGATATGTGTTGTATAGGTAGTAGAGGCCAGGCCAGTCGTGGCGCAGGGCCACAAAGTGTGACTGTAAGAGCGACTGGTTGTGGGTTCGATCCCCACACGAGGAAATGAAATATTTATTCAAATTTATATTTCCATTTCTTCGATCTGGTGGCTAGACAAAAAAAGCGCGGCGTTGAGTTCCGCCAATCAACGCGCAACGCGCTATGCTACTAAAAACTGAAAATAATTTAATATATATATTTAATACATATTCACATAATTATGCATAAATTGTATCAGTCCATTAGTATATAATCACATTTTGAACGTTATCTCCAAGACAACGTGATACAAATACAAGCAAACAAAAACGAATTTTAAAGCTTTTTACCTTCTGGAGTGTTGTTTTTTAAGACACTAAGTAATGTAAAAAATATTGAAATTAGATTCATTTTTGTATACCGGATGACATTTACGTTGCTTTTTTTTTATTTTTTGTCTTAAAAAAAATGTGTTAGGGAAAAATATTAGTTTATTTTTGTTTCAGGCTGTATCACGCATATAGACAGAGGGAAACCTTTGTCTTGTTACCAGAACGAGTAAATGAAAATAATTCATTTCTCCGAGTGGGAATCGAACCCTTCTGTCAAACGCCATACCAATGGGCCACGAGGGCCAAAATAGTTGGTATTATTACAAGAAGGCGCGCCTCAGCAACGTGGTTGGCAACGTGAATTGAACACTTGTTTATTCATGAAGTTTTAGCTATAAAATAATTTTTTTATCGGGCTTTTGTTAGGATTTTTATCTAAATAATATAGGGAGGGGCCTAGTGTTAAGACGAGTTCTGAAGGCGAAAAATAGGAGGTGGAACTCAACGCCACGCTTTGTGTTGACACTTTTACAACAACAAAATTGTTGTAATAAGTGCAAACAAAAAACAACAAAATTGTTTTTTATAAGGTTCTCTTAATACTAGGCCCATTACCCTGCAATGATGGTTAAAAAGTGAAGTTAAAAAAAACCTTAATTTAAGTATAATTCATCCTGATAAGGTATCTAGAAACAGAGATATTAAATTAACTCAATTACACCCGGAAAGTGTCGGAATGGGTCATAAGTATAAGTAATGAAGTTAGTTATGACTTGACTGCAAATGGAATGGTACAATCTTATAGCTATGTTGATTGTGTTACGGATTCGATCCCCGCTCGCGAAGAATGAATTATTTTCATAGGACAAAAGTTGAGTTCAGCTCAATACGCTGTCTCAAATTAGAAAGAGGGAAACAGAGTGTCTCGACATTAAATTATCTATGCCTACCCTGTTATATGGGTATATGCTTTTTTTGTATAACCAGAATTATAAACTATAGTCGAATAATAAGCTTCTTTAACTAAAACACGATAGGCACGGTGAATCCGGCACCGACACCCCTTACGGTGAATCCGTAAAATGTTTTTTTTTTCAGTATTAGTTAGTTACTTAAAAAAATCCCTTTTACATACAAGCATTTCAAATTTTAAAAAGAAAATTAATAAAAAGGGTATGAATTGGTTGTCAGTTGAATCACATTGGCTTTCAATCTTATTCTGTAGGTACGTTTTGAGTGAGGAGTTCTTTGCTCTTCGACCTTATATTATGTTTAAGGAAGATTACAAACGAATACGATACGATATCGTGATACAATAGAGAAATGTGTGCAATGTCTTTGGTTCAATTTCCACTCGGGACAATACTTAAGTTTCTTTGTTTATTATTGCAGTCAAAAAAATATATATAAAATTTGTAAAAAAATATTTCAATATTATTATATTTTTTGAGAGAAATTTGTCGAAATAACGTAATTGCTTGCGATAACTGTTAAGAATATTTTTTTTTATAGCTTCACGCTGTATCCCGCATATAGCAGGGTCGCCGGAGAACTCAGTGTTAGTACACTCTGTTCCCCATTTTCCGAAGAAAATAAAATATTAAAAAAATAATTTCCCAGTAACAATCTAACTAGCAACCGTTGTTTACAGCCATTTGCTTTTACCATAGCGATACGACGTCCTATATGCCGATCTCAGCGTAAAACAAAAAAAATATAGTATACTTTTATCATTTAAAAAGATATATTTATTTTTAATTTATATATTAAATAATGTATGAAGTTTCCCTTATTCCACCATTACATGAACTACACTTGCACGTTCAAGGTATTCTTCTTAGTTTGATGACATTTTTTTCAATTTTGCAGCTATAAGTATAGGTTTTAAGCAGACAGGGGTGACAGGTTATTTTCTTTCGGTTTACAGACTTCCTATGGTATAAAAGATGATTATATCTACACTTATAATAAAATGTTTACGGATCGGTGTTTGTACATGGAAAAAATATAAGAAAAAATATTATTGGTAGCATTTAATAACGTAATAGAACCAAAAACAATGTTTTGTAAAAAAAATTATCTGTCTGTGTGTTTGTTCACGCTAATCTCAGAATCTTTAGAGAAAGCCTTTATCGGAAGATGAACTGTCACAGAAGTTTAACGTTTGCTGGAAACCAATTTAATTTGCCTTAATAAATTAATAGAATTATTTAATAAGATAATGGAATTGTCAAGTAGTTGTTCACGCTGTATTCTGCACCTATGTATCGTTACAGGTAGAGGGAACCTAGTGTTGAGACAACCCGTTCCTAACAGACCGCCCAATTTTCTTTACAAAAAGTGTTGAGTGATACCACTGAACGTTTTGTTGCCAAAGCAGACAAAAGAAAATACTTTGTTCCCACTTGTGGGAATCGACCCAGAACCCATCTCGTTTACAGTCATACGCTGTGCAAGGCCACGACAGCCTTTATACAGGCAGCTGAAAAAAAATAGATAAATAATTGTTAGTAAGCGACTTAATATATAAAATATTTCAATAAAATAAAATTGACTGTAAATTTGAATAATCAGTAAGGTATTTATCTCTAAATAAAAACTAATTTTAATCACGTTTTCACCAACTTTGTAACACGTGAGCTTCAGATTAATAATACTTCCAAAACTTAGCTGTAATTTGGTACGATTAGATAGATACATATTCGATTATAATTTTGTCTGTCTGTGAACAAAACTTGCTTCCAAAATAGCTTTTTGTGCTTAATTTGAAGAAAAGAAAGCTTAACGCTTAACCATGTCATAATGAAACTCTATATCTCTCTATCTAACTTCGAACGAATCCTGGAGGCATTGTGTTGTTTACTGGCAGAACTCAACAACTCATTGTAGATACCGTTATGTATGTGTCGTGTCATGTTACATGTGTCATACACAAAACTTGCTTAATTCCACGTGGCTAAGGGCACGAAGCAGAGGGTAAAAGTTAGTATTAAGTACGCAAGCAATTCCTAAACTATGTTTTTTCCTTAATTTTTTGTCGCTGTCTTTTGAAGAGACATAAATAACGTAAGGTCACGTGTTTTTTTTTTAAATCCAAGCAATATTCCAAGTTTGTGTCAAGTAACTTACATATACTAGATTTTTTAGCTTTACAGGACTGTTTCCCGCAAATAGCAGTGTAGGCAGAGGGAACCCAGGATTAAGAAACTCCACACAGTGGCGTAGCTAGGGGGTGCGAGCGGTGCGGTCGCACCGGGCATCAAAAGGAAAGGGGCATCAAAGTCGACGATTATTTTTTTAAAAGTTTTTAAGGTTTTTTTTTATTTTTTTTATTTAGACCTTAGACTATTTTAAAGGGCATCAAGTCTCCTAAGCCGCACCGGGCAGCAAATACTCTAGCTACGCCACTGACTCCACAACCTGGCGGACCTCAACGCTGCGGTTTTTTTTATTACTAGATCGAGTAAGTGAAAATAATAATTCATTGTTCCGAGTGGGAATCATATCCACAACCGTCGTTCTTACTGCAGACGTCACACGCTGTGCCGCTGCGCCACAACGACCCCTGCCTACCCATACAGCGTGAAGTTAAAATAAAGAATGAAATAAAATATGTGTGTTTTTTCCTTACAGAATTAGACACAACCTTCAGAAACAGTCCGGAACAAGTAAGCTATAAAACAAACAAGCTACAGTTGCGTTTTTCTTTTGCATTTTTTTATGTTTACTTTCTATAAAAATGTTAGCTACGAGAAATATTGAATATTCATATTTTTGACTTTTAATATCTAAAAGTACCTGGTAGTCTATATATATAATTAGTTTTGACTGTAATTAATTTTTTTTCCTGTTACAAAAATTCGTTCGATTTATTATTGAGCAGTTTTTATCTTCGCTCAAACCATACACGTGATATATCACGTGTAATCAACGTTAATACCTATAGGCTATAGCCTTCTTCGACAAGTGGAAATAATCAAGGTCATTTTTGATATATAATAATAATCAATAAAAAAATCTATTTGTATGAAGCAACAATAGCGGGATATGATACAGGGAAAAGATATTTAGGCGTGATGAATGATGGGACGATGAAGTGAAAAATACTATGGAAAGAAAGACGAAAACCTCACACGACTGAAAAGCCCGAGCTCCAGATATCAGCAGCTCTCAGCTTGCGTATGAGTAGGAGATGGCATGTCGCCTTGGTTTGACATCCATTTGGGTGTTGAACGAGAATGCGACATGTTAGTTTGGTTGTTCATAGGCTTGGATAGCTATATTCAAGAAGTCGGTACCAACACTGCTCTGCTGGTAAGAGACTAAAAAAACCATTTTCTCAGTGTAGAAAACGCAGGGTTAAGTACCGTCACTTCATCATAAAGAGGTGGAAATGTGTAGTTAAGTTACGAAATGATTAACTTATTTTGGGCCTATTACCGTTTGTTTGCACATGTTGGATTTTTCCCAGAGGTAGTTAATATTGTTTGTTCTATCGATTATTGTTCTAGCGGTAATATGATAAATGTTGTGCTTGTTTGCTAACTTATGCGTGCCTTTTATGTTTCTTTTATATGGATTTAAATTCATTTATTTTTAATTTTTTTTTTATTTTCACTAAGTACTACAGGCGCTTGGTCCGTACTTTTTTTCAGCTTTTCAAAATTTCAATTTTAATTTTTAATTTGTTTTTTATCTGTTATTTATTCTGTAGTTTAATATTTAAAATTATCTCAAAAAGCTCTAAGACCTTCAGGGCGCAGGGACACATGGGTGCGAATGTAAACGCTTCGATTTCCACTCGGAGAAAGTGCAATATTTAGTATTTTCATTTCCTCGTACATGTAACCAGGCAAAGGTCGCCGTTGATTTCCGCCACTCAACACTTGAGAGAAGATGTTGCTTAACATTCTTAAAGTGTCCACACTTTAAACACCTGTGCCTCTAAGTATCCTTCGGATTTACTTATTTTGGGACTATTGGGTTATAAAATACCAACACAACGAAATTGAAGTGGCGTGTCCATATTAGGAATGATAATAATTTGTATTAAGTATAAATAATATGTATACGTTAATTATCGTAATTGATCAAATGATTATTATTTACAAACACTTAAGAAATAACTAATAACATTAACAAATAACTGTCCGTACGTCATGCCAAGTGATTCAATATTCAAAATAGTCTATAAGATATTTATCCAATTCATGTAACATATTGTTTGTGGCCGTCTGTAAACGCGACAGTTGTGGGTTATATTCTCACTCGGGGAAATGAAAAATGTTCAATTCTTCACTCTAGTAACGAGGCGAAGCGCGGCGTTTAATTCCGCCTCAATAACTCGGGGGAAAGTGGGGAACGGAAGTGTGTTAATGAGGGTGTGATAACACCAGGTTCGCAGTTTCTTTGTGCCCAACCCTCCTTTGTGTGTTAAACTAAGTTTTCTCCAACCTCTGCTGTGGACGGGAGCGTGAAGCTAAAAAAAATATATCTTGCTATGTTCGAAACATCTATACAATGTAACTCCAACGAGATATAATTCTAGATTAATCCTACAAATGGTTATTTTTATAATATCTTCACGCATCTTCCATTTTTAACGAGTCTCTAATAAATGAAGACATAATATTAATCAACCAACTTTATTTGTGCAAATAATACCTGATAGATTTAAATTGATATAATAAAATACTATACTAAAACTAAATGATCTTTTTGATTGAATTCTTTATAAGTCTATAAAACTTATATTTGGAGATCATTTCATACAAAATGTAAGTTTGACATCTTTATTCGCCCCGTTATCATTACTAATTGGGTATTTCTGGTAAACTTTGAATTATGAAATTTGGCAAAAAATGAGAACTTGCAATACAAGTAAAATAAAAATCCGAAAAAATAGAAATTTATATTTATATTGCAATTAAAACTATAACAAATTTATAATAATTATAGTTAATTTCATATACAATTATTACGCACGCCTGCAAACTTATGTATGTATACCTTTATAAGTTATACTTCCCGTTGACCTACAATCCTGAAGGTGGTACGGAACCCTTGGTGCTCTTGCCGTGGGATTCCGACTCGTACTTGACCCGTTTTTTATTTACTAATTAATCGGCTCCAAATGCTCGCGCTTGCGCAACAGAACTTTGACGTCGGTATATCGACATGACAACTGTGTATTCATATTAAACATTTTTTTTACACAGTGTGACACAGGTTTGTTTTTTGTTTTTAATTTAAAAGTCTTGTTTGAATTCAGATATAGAAATGACGGCTTTATAGGAAATATCAGCTAATAGGAATCTTGACTTATTAACTAGTTTTCTAAATCTATATATATAAAATCGAAAGGTCACTCACTTCACTCATTAAGAAATCTCAGGAACTACAAATGCTAGGAGTCTCAGATTTTGTATGGACGTTATTTATAGGACGTAGGTGCTTACTAAGATAGGTATTTGCGATATCCGTCCCCTCAGGGGTTATCTTTGGGGTTGATACTTAATATGAAACTTTGTTACTACAAGAGCGAGGAGTCTCAAATTTGGCATATGGATTTTTATGTATGTGCTGCCTAGATGAGATTATGAAACTAGTTTTTTTTTTAATTCGACACCTAAGTGTGTGTTTCTTGGGATATAAATTATAACATATATTAACTATATTTTATAATGTACTTGATTCCGAGGGTATTGTGTGTTGAATTAACAAAAATTACAGAACCCTATCAGGAATGAATCTTTATCAAATTTTTCACCATATTGCAAAGCGCTCTAAGAAAAAAAATCGTACATAAAAAAAATACATATAAAAATCTTTTTCTAGGTTTATATGTTTGCCTATTTGTCTGTTTGTTCACACTAATCTCAGAATCGGCCAAGCCGATTTAAGTGTAGTTTTCACTATGTTATTTAGTTATTGTTTTATTAAAATCGAAAAAAATATATAAAAATTGGTTCGACAAAATTGTTACAAAATATTTTTATTACTGAATTGTCTGAATTGGATGTATGGATATTGTCTTTAATATTATAATGTTACTAGAACACAAAAGTAATTCATATTAGTAAATAAATAAATGTATAAAAATAAATAAATAAATAATATAAAGCTTATAAAAAATAATTATGCTAAATAAGAAGATATTTTGCAATTAATCTAAACTGAAAAAAAATATGAGGATACGACGTCATTGGAAGCAAAAACTCAGCTCAAGGAAAAAAAAAGTCCAAAACCTATGATGAATATAATTAGCGACGTTCAGATCTGTCGCTTAACATGGTATATCTCGGGAAAATAACGGGGAACGGAGTGGATTGACACTAGTTTCTCTGCGCCTATCCTGCTACATTAGATACAGCATGACGATCCTAAAAGAGTATTTATAGCTTGTATGTAACAGGCATGATACGAATGTAACATTTTGGCTGTGGTTATTGGTACATATTTTTTTATGATTTTTTTTATAGCATATCTGTATTTTGTAGCCTTTATAATTATAAAGTTTTGATATGGTGGCCCAGAAGCCAGAGCCAGGCCTTAGGTATTTTATACAAGTTGAAATTTATCTGCACTTAGGTATACCCAACCAAACCAAATAAAAACCAAAATTTCTTTGCTATGACACCCATTTTTTTTATTTTCTTCGAAATAAGCAAGGTTGCTACTCCTTCCAGACACCTCTAAACCCTGACAAATTACCAGGGAATTTATAGCGGAGCGAAAAACATTTTTTTTTGTTATTGTATCCTATGATGTGACGTAAAATAATCTTTCTTACGGAAGTTGGTTAAAAATGACGTATGATGTAAAATTATACCAATTTCACATATGAAAAATTGCTCCAGTGTATTAAAAGGAGACTTGGTAAATAAATTATGACATACTTAATTTAACATTAATTAACTAGCAAGTATCAACGCTACAAATAAAAAAGTATAAGCAAAATACAGTGTAGCTTTTTATTAGGTATTCATTCTACATCTCTAAGTACTTAGTACAAAAATAAATCAAAAAATAAAAATATATATAAAAGTAAGTTCCACCACTCAACAAACAATATTCTGTCATTCTATGTTATTCGTATACATAAATAATATCGGATACAAAAATCTTGTCCGCAAAGTAATAATTTTTAAACTTTGCCAAGTATTTTTGATAGGCGTTTGTGATTTTTTTCTAATTCTTACTGGTACTTATATTTAAGGTTTTCTTGTTCATTAATATAAATATTTTGGTTAGTAACTCAAATACTATATTTCCTATGTAGAGAAATATTTATACTTTTAACATTTATTTTTTTACATAAAATACTGAGAAGCCATCGCGCAGTGTAGTGGGACAGCTATAAACAATGCTTCTGAATTCGATTCCATTCGGGGTGAATGAATTATTTTTATTTCTCTACTCTGGCAAGACGCCGAACTCGCCTGGAAAGTACAGACCGAAGTGTCTTGACGTGCCCTACAACCCGTAAAAAGAATAAAATAAACATTCTAATTCTAACTGGGTTACTAAGATAACGCAATGGTTGATACGTTGCTCAAGTATGCGTTAAGATAGTCTTTCTATTGTTTTGAAACAATAATGAACTTTGATGTGTGTGTTCATTCTATATTAATTCAATAAGCCCAATTCAACTGAGTGATTAAAAATATTTTTAAATACACACCTATTTGTAGAGGACGTCTGAATGCAAACGCGATGGTTGTGGGTTCGATTTCCATTCGAGAATGGGTTTAGGTTCCCTCTACCTACCCTGCTATGTGCGGGATACAGCGTGAAACTAAAAAAGGAGTGTTTTTTCAACCTACCGCCATTCATCGCGTCAATCGGTCAAGGCGCACGAGTTCCTTTTTATGTGCGCGAAATACTGCTATGGCTCTTGTTTGGAATATAAAATAAGCATTTAAAGATGATAGATTTCTTAATATAGTATCTGTATAGTTCGATACTAATATTATTATGGTAAATAGTTTGTTATGTTGAACACGCTAATGTCAGGAACTACGGATTCGAATTTAAAATTATTCTTATGTTCGATAGCCTATAACTAGCCCTGAATAGCACCAGTCCTAAATAGTAACAGTGTCTTAACACTACACTCTCTCTCTTGAACAAACCCACGATCACATCCTTTCCACACATAGCCAGTCCCATCGACGACTCACCCTCTCGGCCTACAAATGAAGAGCTGCATACGTGACATCCAGAACGAGGGCAGGACAGTGCGGTTCTTCTGGTTGAGGGCCCACGTTGGAACACCCGGCAACGAAAGGGCAGACGAGCTGGCGAAAAAGGCGGCAATAAAAAAGAAGACGGCACCGGACTATGACAAAGTACCAGTATCATACGTCCGAAAGCAGATACGCGAGGAG
>JAKRZM010000520.1:419724-450096 GCA_036379175.1 Heliconius cydno galanthus | reverse complement strand
AAATTGTCGGTAGGGGTCTCATCCAACCCCTCTAGTATAAGCTCTAGATATAAGTACAGTTTAAATTGTCCCAAAATTAAGTACGCCACATTAAAAGAACTTTCTTAAAATAAAAAAAGGCACGGGCAACTATGAGCCCGTGGATGTAGTTTTTTAAAATAAAAAAAAAAAAAAAAAAAAACACCTTCCGCCGCTAGACTCTTTAATCATGAGTTTTTTTTTCGCAATAAACTCAAGGTCGCGCCACACGCACGACAAGTCGGCAACTTGATGTTTTATCTAATCTGTAATTTTGCGTATGATTTTTGTTGGTATGTTGAAATCATCTATACATATAAATAAATAATTTAAGTGACTGTCTATAATTTCAAAATTATTATGTTTTTCGGGTGAATATAATTTGATAGGCACTATAAACAAACAAACAATTTTATATGTTTTGTCTGTCTGTCTGTTTCCTATTTGTTCGAGCTCATCTCCGGAACAGCTGAATCGTTTTTGTGGGACTTTCACTAGAAGATAAAGAAAGTTATGGAGGTTACTTATGCGGATATCAGGAAATTTTTGCAGGATAATTAGGCGGCAAAAAGCAACCGCTTATATACAGTTTATTTTATTTCGAATTGTCCATTTTTATTGGTTTCCAAATTTATATAATTACAAATATACACAACCTAATATTAACGCTATTAACTCAAGAAAATATAATATAAATATTTTTATAATATTGCAATCATTTTAAGATCATAAAATATATTGCATCATAGCATAAGCGGCAATAACATTAAAAGTTAATTATTAACATTAGTTAGTGCTTGTGTTATAACTTATCAACTACAGCAAATATTTTATTAATTACTAATAACTTCACGAAAAATAAATTGATAGTCCCTAGATAATGTAGCGAAAGTGTAACAATTCAAATAACTTCCTTTTAGATCTTTTGAACTACTAAGGATTGTAGTTTTAATGGTTATATTTTTCAAAATTTCAAAAAATGGGTTGTTCATACCCATTTTTTTAAAATTTTGAAAAAGCAAAAGTTGCAAATTGCAATCAAGCAAAAATTTAACACAGCAATAAAATAAATTTACAATTTTTCACTTTCAATACTTTACCTAGGGTCCGTTGAAAGCATAATCTATAGATTTATAACTAAAAGATAATTATTTTTTATTTAAAACCGTAATATATTTGCCAAAATTTCAATACTGTATTTAAACAAACGAACGAAACCAAATACGAAATCTAATATTAATAAATTAAAAAACAAAATCGATTAAGCAGCGCCCATTAGTTTCGTGCTGATACAACACAAATACAATGTATGAATGTACATAATTACAAACATAGACTATGTAAATGTCAACAAACTTAGTTGTAGACATGGGCCGTAACGTCTTTTAAGCATAACCAGTGGTCACTAGTTTCGGATACACGCGTAGCTAGTTTCAGAAACTAGTTATTTCTGTAACTAGTTACAAATGCTTCATAAGCAGTTGTAAGTTTAATACGATTACTTTTATAGTTATGATTACGAAAACGTTTTAGGTTAAATTACAATATCTTGCTACTAAAATGTAATTATTTATTAATTTATTTTATATACAATAATTTTTATTTATTTTTTTATATACACTTTATTATATTATATATATTTTTAATATACAGAATTTTGTATAGTTTTTTCGCTTATCGCTCTTTAATAATATTTGATATATTTAATTACGGAGTGATAAAAAAAATTAACACACAAAATATATTCAAAAAGAGGGAATAATTTTACACTTACAGAATGGAAAAAGAAATTTAAAAATACAAAAAAAAAACATAAATGCGAAACTGACACGTAAAAGCAAAATCATAAGGTTTAAAATTGGATGAAACTTGAGACCAAACTTGAGGTAAAAACCAGCTGGTTATTTATGGGTTCGACCCCCACTCGAGCAGATGAAATATTTATTTAAATTAATATTTTCATTTCTTCGCTCTGGTGTCGAGGTAAAGCGCGGAGTTGAGTTCTGCCACTCAACACGCAATGCCTCCAGAATTCGGCAGAAAGTGGGGAACCTAGTGTAACAGAGTGTTATACTAGGTTCCCTCTGCCTACCCTGCTGTGTGTGGGTGATTTATTTATTTTATTTTTTAAAATTGAAAGTAAGCACAGGGCACAATAGATTAATTTATTTATTTATTAGAAAGCCAACGTTACATACTACAAAAACAGGCTTTTAAACTTGTAACATAAACACAGTTATAACTAATACTTAAATTAAAATTAAGTGTTAAATTTTACTACTGAATATAAATAAATAATGAATAAATAAATAAAAAAATAAAGCCTTTATTCGCTGACCACTTCAGAATTTTTGTTTGCATAATTAAAATAAAGTATACAATAAAAATTTAAAAGACTTAAAATTAAAAACATTTAAAAAGTAATTAATTTTAGCAGCCTGCACTATTGCTATATAGCTAAACATAAAACAAAAAAAAATAACAAAATACAAAACCAAAATTAAGATCTTAAAAAAAGTTATAAAAATTGTAAGCTCAGTTATGGATTCTTTATTACGTATATAAAATATTTTTTCTGTTGAGCTTTATACAAACGTAAGGAATCATTAAAAACATCAAATTCAGATTTTTGCGCTAATTTATTATCAACATTCAAAGTTCTATTAAGTGGTGGATTTAGGCCTCAATTTTTTGTAGCGAACCTCGTTTTGAAATTTTGGATACATGATCTTGCATTCAATCTAAGGGTAATAATATTAAGTTCAACTAAAATCTTTGAACAATCAAGGCACTAGTTAGTGTAAAAAGCAAAGATCGGCAATATTTCTGCGATGGGATATTTTAACATATTATAATATTTTAATTAGTCATCGTACTTCGTGATTTCTGGAAGATAACATTTTTAAAAACTTTTTTGAATTCGTTCTAATCAGTTTTTATGTGTTTCATAATATGGATTCCAGACAGTTGAACAATATTCTAATTGAGTCTTAATTAATGAATTGAATAAAATAATAACTGAACTGGAATTCTTAAAAGTTAAGACTTTTAAGAATTCCAGTTCAGTTATTACTAAGTAAATCGCATAAAAAATCCCAATGTGCTTAAGATATACAAGTGTGAAGTGAACGTCACAAGCCATTGTAACCGAACCTCTTTTTATAAATAATAAACATTAAGAAAGCTACGTCACGCTAAACAAAAAAAAAATCCACCGTCGTGGCGCAGCGGCACAAGGGCGTGGCTGTAACGCGATGGTTATGGGTTCGATCCCCAATCGAGGAAATTAAATATTTATTTACATTTATATTTTCATTTCTTCGCTCTGGTGTCGGGGCAGAGTTTTGTTTTAATTATCGATATAAAATAATAATCGATCAAATTGCATTAATGCATACATATTAAATTACTGTCGTCTCTTTTTTTCTTGCGGAACGTACTAAAATAGAGCAAGATGCAGCTATATAAGTGTCAATGTAGCTATTAACAATAATATTGTTTTTTCTTGGAATTTTCATAAAACTATAAATAATATAGTTTAACTTCTGCATTTACGGTTTAGAATCGCTTTTTCGTTTCATTGGGTGTTTAATACAAAAAAGTACGGTGCTTGTAGCTTTTCAATGAAATTCGCCTATTCTCGTCTCTTTTTTTCTTGCGGTACGTACTATAATAGAGCGAGATACAAGTGTGCTAGTGTCGATGTAACTTGATTAGGGCTTACTGCTTACTCTCAAGAAACTACGTATGTGAAATAATGGTTATATGTGTATAGACACATGACCACAACTTAACACGCGCGTAGTCTCGAATAACCGCGTAGCTCCGACTCACGGCATAACTAGTTTCGACGACAGCCCGAAACTAGTTATGCCGTGATTTGGCTTGTAAGCAGTTTCTGAAACTAGTGACGCTACGTAACGCCCATGTCTACTTAGTTGGCTGCGTGCGCGCGTACCCGTTGCTTGTGTGTGACTAAAGAAAAAAAATAAAACGTCAAATCGCGCGGGAAATTTATTTTGATTGGAAAAAAATGAATGTCATATCTTTTACAGTCTGGCTGTTAGAAAGTAATTGTTTCATAGTTTATACAGTAATGATTGTGTTCTTCGTCGTGTTTACAATGTTCCACAAGAATAGATTGGAGCGGAATCAAAATAGAATCGGCGCTAAAAAGAAATTCGCAACTCTCGATAATAGTAAAGGTAAATTATATATAAGAGAATATACTTCTGTAATGTAATCATTTATGATAAAAAATTTCCTGTCATTTTTACTGTGACTCAAGCTTATGATATTTACTTACGCTCATTCGTCATAGCAGGCATAGTTGATTTTTTTATTATTTGTAATTGTAAAATGCTATTTAATAAATATCCTAAAAAAATATTTTTTTAAATTTTAATTATCAATGCTTTCCAAAAAATATGAGTAGTAAAATTTATACTACTTAATTCCCAAATTGGTAGAATGCTGGTATTCTTCAAAATAAAATGAATGACCTGTGACACCACTAGGTAAATAGCATAAACGTAATATTTTAATAGTCTATTAGTAAAATTTAGGAATTATCTATCTATTTATACGGGTGTTATAAGTTTCACGTATCTGCTTGCCTGGGTGTCTATGGCACCGTAGGTCTTGAATTAATAAACCAATTTGAGTGCGGTTTTTTTTTAAATCGGAAATTATTCATCGCGAAGGCCCTATGCTATGTTTTATTAAAATCGAATTAGTATTTAATAGTAGTGATATTTTTGGTATATTTTTTTCATATTAAGCTTTGGTAATTATAGTGTTGTTCTAAGAAAAGATTAGGACGAAATGGAAATAGAATTTTTGCTAAAAATAAATGTGTTATTCTTGATAGTACCAAAGCTGATATTATGTTTTGCGATTTATTTTTATAAATCAACGTCTCCCTAATCAGATAAATTTATAATGATAACGATTTTTGCGAGCTAATCTTGCCAGGTAGATGTGCGCTATCTTGCGCATTTTTGGTATTTTCGTAACTGTTCCATTATACGTTACTTTCGAATTAGAAATTTTGCGTAACGCAATGCTTGCAAAGCAACTTTTAAACCTAATTTACAAATATTAACGTGTTAGGCGCGGATTCGCCTGGGTGGAATGTATGATTTTACATTGTTTTTTTTTATATCAATAACAGATAATTAGGCTGTTGTGACGCATCACGACGGTTACGGGTTTGATTCGCATTCGCAGGAATGATTTAATTTTGTTTTCTCACTTAGTTAACAAGGCAAAACGCATCGTTGAGGTTCCCTCGGCACCCTGCAATAAACAAGTTATAGTGTCAAGCTGCAGTAAGTGTCTAATACAATATGCAAGGATTATACATAAAAAATTAGCCATATTTTTGAATTACTTAGCCTATTAGTGAAAACTATTTTAAAATCCGTCGCTTAGTTTTTATGATTTACGCGTCCATCGTTGGGAGGGAATGGCTTTGGTTTATACTATCTAAAATATTATTTTATATTTGCAAAATAAATTATAAGTATAAGTACCCAACGATAAGCTTGATGGTTGTCGATTCGATTCCCACGTGGAGAAATGTTTATAATTTAATTTATTTTCATTTCTCCACTCAATTTGAGAACTGAGTATTTAAATATCGTATAATCTCTGACTATCTCGCAATATATGGGAATAGATGTGAAAAAATATAACATTAAGACAAAACTAATTATAATGTATGTACGAGTATGTATAATGGCACAACATTAATGTATGGCCTAAATAGAGTTTAAACCAACGACCCCCGACTTTACACAATTAATCACTGGATCAACAGGTCAATAAAGATAACATAATTATAAATTATGGTTATATTATTGTTTATGAAATGCTATTCTAGGTGCGACATGTTTATTCATCTATATTACCTACACAATATATTATATCCCTAAAAGATGATCTCCTAAGTTCTAAGCGTTGAGGAGTTGTATCTCCTACCATCATCACCAGGTCAGTTATGTCATCGAGTGATGAATATAAGAAGTAAATATATGATTATTGTAAGAAATTATATGAAACACATACTACGTATATAAAATATATACGTACTATAAAATTTGAGGGATTTCCTCGATTTCCTATGGATTCCATCACCAGATTCTGACTTGGTCTTCTTGGTTCTTTTTTCCATTAGTCCCATTTGGTAAAAAGTACACTTATTCAAAAAAAAAAATTAAATCGGTCCACAATAATGGAGAAATATAAACAGAACCTCTTCCTCTTTGAAAAAACGAGTCGGTTAAAAAACTTGTAAACGGATCTGACTTGACTAAGTTTTCCTTTTTCTTTAAATATTTTTTTAAAAGGACAGCTATTTAAAAGATATTATTACTTTAGTTGTAAATTTTATAGTCCAAATAAAAAAATTGTAAAATATCCATAAACAGAAAATATTTTTAAAAAATGTATCAATATATCAATAATTTATTTTTGTATTTTTCCACAATTGCTCTATTCATCTGGTTTTTATTTATATAGATATTATTATATTAATAAAATACTTTCCGCACAGTTCAATTATAACTGTGCTGAAAGTGTAGCTCTATTGTTAAAGGTTCAAATCCAATGGTTTAAGTCTAGGTAAAGTGTTTTTTTTTTTGTTGTAACGTTTATTGGAAACTACGTAATATTTACGAGGCCATCGTGCATCGCGGCGCAGCGAAACAACGTCTGACTATAGAACGCAATGATGGTGGGTTCCATCCTCACTAAGTATCATATATAATTTTCGCTTCCATGCTCTGCAAGATAAAGTGCGGCAATATAACAAGCATTTTTTTGAATATCAGCGTAAAGCAGAGAACGGTGAGTGTTGCTACTAGGTTATCATGCGTAACCTGCCAGATGGGTACACCATGAAACAAAAAAAATATTGATATAATTAACAATAGTCACGATTACTTGACCTGGTTTTTCGAACAAGAAGCTGAGAAAAGAGTGAAGCAATAATATTAGAAGGAAGGATGTACCTAGGATAAATGATAAAAAAAAGACAAAAATATTAAACAAAATTCCTGCATATCGGATATGTAAATGAGTTTCTTCTTAAATTGATTCATAGTAAGAGTTATAAAATAATTTGCAAGGTTGTGTTACTCAATTATAAATAAATTATAGACACATAAATATCACCTTGACAATTCAGTATAGATTGAAACTGTACTTAACATTGTCATAAAAATATAAAATCTTTGTAATAAAAGCGAGCTAAATGATTTTTTTACTGTTGTGGTTGTTGTACCATACATATCGCCCAATTAATTAAAAAATAGTGTTTTGAGTGACGGAACTCAACGCCCCTCTTGTCTACCGGACCAGAGCGGAGAGATGAGAATAATAAACCATCACATTTTTTGAAATTTAAAATTTCGTTTACGTTAAAAAATATATCAAGGCCTGTATGAAAATTTTAATTTAGATTCTTAATTTTGCAAAACAAATTCACTGTGCACAATCCATACCGTAAATACACTTGTAATTTATTATTGCTAAATAAAAGTTATTCCATTATATTCGCTATTTTGAAAGAAATAAAGACGATATTCATATAAATTGTATAAATAATCGGGAAAATCGGGAACATCGGGAACATCATAGGACCGTTACAGTGGTTTTTATTTGCAGATTCGAGGTCATTTTTCACATCTTTTTAGCTCCACGTAATATCCCGCATATCTATAGCAGGGTAGGCAGAGGTACCATCATCATCATCATCATCATCAACAACCATCTTTTGTCTACCGCTGGACATAGACCTTCCACAATTCACGCCACCACACTTCATCCTCAGCTCTTCGGACCCATCTGCTTCCCGCCAACCTCTTTATGTCGTCGGCCCTTCTGGCAGGGGGTCGTCTCACCGATCGTTTTTTACGGGGTCTCCACTTTAAGACACGTTTTCCCCAGCGGCCGTCGGCTCTACGACAGAGGTACCATAGTGTGAAAATACTCACATTGTATATTAGTGGCGGAACTAAACGACGCGCTGTGACTTGTTATCGGAATTATTTTTGAGTCGGTTAGTCCATTCATCAAAATATACGTGAGCTACAACTCTTTATTATTCCATTTGAGACTGGCGAAGCTACAAATAAAAGCTTATTATGTCAAAAGAGGTTGCCAGTTCAAATCCAAAATGTTATCCCAATTCATAGGGGTTTTGTATAGATAAATTGTTTATTTTGTAATGCATTGTAGTATAAATATTTTTTTTATCATTACTCAGCCAAAGTGACGGTAGCCTATCACGTTATTCTACGTTAGCGATAAGGGTACATTCAGTACACCAAATAACGAGAATTGCTTTAAAAAGATTAGATAGTTAACAAAAGTGTTGATCTACATTTTCACTTAATAATTATGTTGAGTTTGTTATATCTTAAAAAAATAGAAATATAATAGAATTATAACATCTTTGTGTATAATAATGATATTAAATATTTAATATGTATGTGTGCATAATGGATATTTAATAAGTGCTAAATGTAAATTATCCAGGAATCATATTTTGAAAAGACACCGGGATTTCCTCGAGTGTGAATCGAACCCACAATCGCCTTGTTTTCACGCTGTGCCACTGCGCCAGAACGGCCTCCATAAAAAATATATAAAGCTTAATTAATAATATGTTTATTAAATGAATTCCTACAAGCATGCCGTAAATATATTTATAGATAAGTAAGTAAATACAATAAATATAATATAAACATTAATTATTCGTCGACCCCGAACAAAGTCGCGGTATAAATAAAACGTCCTATTAATGGTACTGGCATTTGATAACCTGACCTACTTAGTATTGCATTAGAAGATACAAATGACACTTATTAGATAAATGGTTCAATTTAAAAGTACACTAGGTACCCACTGAACAACTGTTTTAATACTATGAACTTTACCATATAATTTTAAATTTAAAGTTTCAAATTTGTAAAAAAAATATGTATATAATACTACCTGTATGGGTATATAATATTCTAAAAAATGATGACCATAGAGAGTATGTAAGGAGGACTCGAGTTACTGGCTGGCACTTGTTTTGGCTGTCAATGGCGACCGAAAGGAAAGGATCACTAACGTCACTCTGCCTGGAGATGGATAATTTTAATCTCCTTTTTCCTAGTTTTATTTTCTTCCCTCCTCCCTTTCTTTAAATTCAGAAAGTTTAACTTAATAAATAAAAATATTTTGTAAGGTACATAGATGATACCTTATAAAATATTTTTGTAGCGTATATAAAGTACGATCGACGACGACGTTCCCCTCTTCCCTACCCCCCGTGCGTTGTAAGAGCCTTAACAGCATTCAGCTCAAATTCGTAATTTATTGTTTAATTACAGAGAAAGAGCACCCAGAAGACGATGACGATCCAGATTTTCTCATCTCAGCCATATCAGAAGACACTCCTCACATCCCTTATAGACCTATAAAGAGGACAACGCAGGACATTTTGGAGAGGTCAAGAGAGTATTACAATCTGATGGCTAAAAGGAGAACAGTTAGGAACTTTAGTACGGAACCTATACCTCAAGAAGTGTTAGAGAATATTGTTAAGACTGCAGGTAATTATGACTTGATTTTTGGTGAAGACTGGTTAACACCAACACGCAATGCCTTCAGAATTCGGCGCAAAGACGGAAGTGTCTTAATGGAAACGGAATATCTTCACAATAGGTTCCCAGGTTCCCTCTGCCTACCCGGCTATGTACGGGATACAGAGTGAAGCTGAAAAAAAACATCAAAGACCAATTTAGTAATACATTTAATTTAAATCTCTAGTGGGCGAGAGAGTACTTATTGATGATTCGGATAGTTTACGTTTGGCATAACTTACTCACATATAGGATTCGATCCAGGTGTTTTGTATATCTACGACACAGTATAAGTATAACAAGTGGCAGAAATCGATTTCTTGTCTTTTTTAATATCAGTGTATAAGATTTTCCATAAATGTCCTTTTAAATTTATAACCACGGCATTACATCAAAATGTCCCCAAGCCAATGGCGTATAAACGTTACTAAGTATTTATATATTTAATGAGGGAAGCTAGAGTTAAGACGCTCTGTTCCCCATGCTCTGCCAAATTTTCAGGACATTATGTGCTGAGCAACGGACTTCATCTTTTTATTGACCAAAGCAGGGAAATGAAAATAATTTAATTATAAATAATTTCTAACAACGAAATGAAAAATCTAAAAATCGGAAAAAAAAAATGGGGAATCGAACGATCGGAATGTGGGAATCGAACCCACGACATGTCACGCTTACAGCCGCAGTCAGCCGCGTGTGCCTCAACACCGCGACTGGCCTCTAGTATTAGTTCTTATTGTTTAACACGTTAACATTTCATTCAATATTTATATTTTGGAGTTGCTAAGGAGATTTTTTGCTCGTACAAACATATTTCTGAGAAGATACCTTTACTCGTTTGTTGTTATAAATTTTTTATACTAAATTATCAATGACGTCATTGTGACGCAGATGGGATCGCAGGTATCGGCCTGTTCTGGTTGTACACAGATTTTAATACCCACGAGGGATATTAAAACTAATTTGAGGCCAGCCGTGGCGCAGAGGCACAAGCGTGCGATTGTTATCGCGACAGTTTGTGGGTTCGGTTCCCATTTAAGGAAATTAATTAGTCAATAATTCTTTACCCCTGTTACGAGACAAAGCGTGGCGTAGAGTTCCGCCGCTCCCGTGCAAAGCCTCCAGAATTCGGCAATTGGTGATGAACGGAAGTATCCTAATGAGAACAACAGTCAACGATTTGGTACGACATATAGCAGGGCGTTGGGTTCTGCTATTCCATATGTCATTAAACTACTCGCAAATACGATAAATAAATACAATAAAATAAAGCGCTATTCATATAACTAAGTACATCACTGCGGGGATATCGTGGGGTGGTTTGAAGTTCGATTGCTACTCGCGGTCATTTTTATATTCTCCTTCTGGTAATAAGAGGGTGACGAGTTGTCTCGAAATGAAGTGGGGAACAAAGTGTTTTATCTCTGCGCTATATATATAGCGTATTCTATATATATTGTACATATCGTGAAGTTAAAAAAGTGTACTTGTAATAAAGTGCTTACTTTATTTCTATAGAACCGGTTTAACAGTTGTAATAAGTAGTTGTTACTATATAAAAATTCTATTCCGTTTTTATGTTACGTACATATGTTTTGTTTTTGCGCATCCTTCATAATTATGAACTGTGAGATGATAGGTAATGATAGCTTGTGGATTTTTTTATATTATAATTAATATAGGTATGTATTATAACGTCGTAGTCACGCAGTTTTTGAATTTACGGCTTCGATTACCATTTGGGGGAAATTTCTATGTATTTTTCCGTTACTAAATATTTTAAATTTAATATCAATTATAAATTCTCTTCCAAGGAACATCTCCATCCGGAGCGCACACAGAACCTTGGACGTTCGTAGTAGTCCAAGATCCAGAAACCAAATCAGCTATAAGGACCATAGTAGAAGAAGAAGAAGAGCTTAATTATTCTAGAAGAATGTCTCGACAATGGGTGGCGGATCTAAAACCCTTTTCAACTAATTATATTAAGCCATACCTCTCTGAAGCGCCAGCGATCATTTTGATGTTCCGACAAAGTCATTCGTGGAGGAATGATGGGAAGAAACGAATGCATTATTATAATGAAATTAGTGTTGCAATCGCTGCTGGTTTTCTTTTAGCTGCTGTTCAGGTAATTATTCTAGCTTCATGCTATATCTCGCACATTGCAAGGTAAGCAGAGAGAACCTAGGAACCTATTCTGGAGGCATTGCGCAATGAGCGGCGGAACTGGACGCCGCGTTTCGTCTCGATACCAGAGATTGGCATGTTCATGTATTTTTAGATTTGCAGGATTATTGTGTTATATGAGATGATATACACGATACTACTTTTCCCCACTTTCCGCAATTTTCGAAACATTGTAAATTTCCTTCACTCAAAACACAATGCTTGACGAATTTGGTGGATAGTGGAGAACAAAGTGTCTTAATACGTAATTACTTAAACGTAGAGAATGAACACTATTTTCCCTATCTTGCTATTTGCCTATCTTGCTACGTACGGGATACAGCATAAAACTGAAGAAAAATATATACAGACAGACATTAAAACATACATTTTATATAACTTTTAAAATTAAAAACAACGCAATAAATATCTTGTCTATATATATGTAGGTACTTACGATTTATTACATGACTTTCTGTTGTTAATAATTGTCGACGTCGCGTCGTAGCATACAGGCTCGATTTACGCATACATGAATAATTGAATCTTCTTTTTCTCATTACTTTATACATAACGTTAAAAATTTCATCAAATTAAATCAGTTTTACGCTGTATCCACAGCACACAGGAGGAAAGGCAGAGGGAACGTAATGTTAAAACACTCCGTTCCCCATTTTCTTTCCGTTTCCTTTTCTTTTCTCGTCCTTAACAAATGACGCTTTATTTTAGAACGATACACGATACGATATTTAATAATATTTTGTCTTTTTTGAGATTTAATTTAAAACTGTGGTTCCATTTAAAGTGGTGCTGACAAAAACACTCTGTATAATCAAAGCCAAATACGTATTTTTTTATTTTTTTTCAGTACTGTGGCCTTGTAGCATTAACATCTACCCCCCTCAACTGTAACAGTCGTTTAAGGGACCTCTTCTCAAGACCCCCCAACGAAAGACTCGAACTTCTACTACCTATAGGAAGACCACACCCTAAAACCACTGTACCAGATATAAGAAGAAAGAATCTAGAACAAATAATGGTCAATGTTTGATCTCAAATGAAACTAATTGCTCAATCTTAGTTATTTAAATTGAAATACATTATTTTTTTTACATTTTTTTTAGTTTTTTTTATTGTTAATTAATTTTCAGAGGATGTCGGAAAATATGAATATTACCTTGTATATTATTGGCATAGACCGAGTCCTATGTTGCTTGTTGTATTGAGGTCAATCGTGGAGCAGGGCCACAAGCGTGCTCGAGGAAATGAAATATTGAAAATTTTCACTTCTTCACTCTGATAGAGGGAAAGCGCGGCGACGAGTTCCTCCACTCAATGCAACGGCATGCCTAAAATTTTGAATTTATAGGAAAATGGGGAACGGAAGTATCTTAATGGGCACAGAGTATCTTAACATATGGTTTCAGGTCTCCTCTGCCTACTTAAGGATATATGCGGGATTTAGTGTGAAACTACAAAAAAAAATGTGCCCACGATCTTATCATTCTATTAAATAAAAAAGCAAAATATTTTAAAATGAGTTTTACTAAAACAGCAAAAAGAATACAAAACCAATGAACAACCCATAAATTATAATTCGGGTTAACTTAAATTTATTAAAAAATGGGTACAAAACAAATTTGCAATATTTTAGTTAAAAAAGTGTAAAGATTATCTACAACGGCGACGGCGACGGCGACAACGACGCCTCCTTCGTCGACAACTTCTTCGGCGTCTCCGACGACTACAGCTCCTTCGTCGTCTTCGACTGCGGCGCCGACAACGACGGCGACGACGACGACGAGATCTACAGCGCTTTTAAATAAATGAAATTATTAGTTTCTTTTTTCAGTATCACGCATATAGCAAGCAAAGTCTTTGTATCCCGCCTAAATTCTAGACGTTTCGTGTTATGACAGACAAAACTCGGGATTGATCTTACAACTATTGCGGCGCTGCGCCACGACAGCCACTGGACAGATAGACACATTTAATACATGACCATAATTTCTATTCTAGTACATAAAACAAAAAAATATTTAAAAACCCGTAAATATCTAAAAAGTTAAAATAAAATGAATGATTGATTCTTGTTTTTTTTTGTTCGCCATATCCCACACATATAGCACAGTATATGCGATTTAACCTTTAGGAAAACCAATAAATCATTAGTATTGATCCAAACAGACTATAACTTACAAATGGGAATTCTTTTATATGAACCAAACACAAAAAACCTCACTTGTAAACTCGTAAATATCACTTACCCGACGTGACCTGCGTCGTCGCCTACGTCTCCGTCGGCAGCACGCGTCCTCAGGTATCTCGGAACGGGAGCGCGACCGCGAGCGGGGCTGGTGCGCGTCGTTTTCACTGCGCCTGGTGGAACTTTAATGGCAATGAGTTTTGTTATACACATTGCGATAAGAAAATTGATTTATTTGATTTTTAAAAAAAAGTGAGGTCGTCGTTGCGCATTGGCAGCGTTTGTCTGTAAATACGACGACTGTGGGTTTGATTGTCGTTCAAGGGAATAATTTTTCATTCTCTCGCTCTGGTAAGGTCTCTGGTAAGGTCTCTCGCGCGGCCTTGGTTTCGACTTGGGGAACGAAGTGTCCTAATAATGACTCCCTCGCTGATGATGACAGCTTGCAAAGTACAAGGCTACAAAAAAAATGACAAAATAACACACTTTTTGGAAAGTTTCTCTTCGGTAACTCCCCGACGATCACTGAAATCATAAAGGTAACCATTAAAATCATACATCTATAGAGCTTATTAAGTAAATATAGGTAATATATTCATTATATAATATCATATAAAGCTATTTATAATTCGTCAAGTCCAGCAGATTCTCTCGTAAAACTGTTTAAGAAACATATTATATTGCTAATTTACATATAATTTCAGTACAACATTTTTTCCAAAGCGAATTATGTCCATACTTACGTATTTTCGATAGTCTTCGTGTCATTGTGATTGCTGTGGGCGTGACGTCGTGCCGCTGCAGCCCGGCGCTGCCTGCGTCGTAAAACAACATGATTAATTAAACACCTAATACCTTCTTCTTCTTCCTGGCATCAATCCAGGGTCTGCCTTCCTACTCAACCTACTCCACTTTTCACGGTCTTTTGCGTCTTCGTTGGTTAGACCTGATACCTATACCTATATAACTATCAACCATCGATTATATTTAATTAATTTAAAAATTCTTCGCTTTGCTTCATAATAAGCGACGTTGTAGTCTAGAAAATTTGAAGTATAGTAGAGAAAAAAGCGTCAAAATGATAGGTTCCCTCTACGTACCGACCCGTGTGCGGGATAGAGCGTCAGCTGACTTGTTTATGGATAGATATATCTATAAATATGTATAAACCTGGCGCTCCAACACTGTTTTATTATCTGTCACTTAGGACAGTATACATTAGATGACGCAAGATGTCACTGAACATTATTTTTATCAAAGTACTCCACTTTAAGAGAAATAATTGTCACCAAATTATTTCGATTTCATCATCTCTATCAAAGGTAAACGCGGCGTTAGGTTGCGCTACTCAAGCTATTGATGAAGTGTACTGTGACCATTTATTGTTTCTACCTGCTACCTAATTTTACTAACTTTCGCTTAAGATTCAAATAAGTTTTGATATTCGCGGTGTACTCCGGCGCGCCCGTCTCGCTGCGCTTGCGCATAAATGACACTAGTTCTTCGTTTATCCTCTCATCGGGCTCCATGCCGAAGGTGTCTGTACATCCGTGTTTAAATCATCCCATCTAGAGAAATACATTTATATTCACACCTTCGAGTTAAAATGTCATGTCTGTATTTGATAATAATTGCGATGTTTGTGGGTTCAATCCTCACTCTGAGAATTGCGATGTAATTTCTGCAACTCAACATTCAATATATCTATGAGTGAGGAACAAAGGCTCCACTGCCTACCCTGCTACAGCGTGAAATTGAAAAAAGCTGCACTTGTTTATTTGCTAAGAAAATGAGAGTAACAACGACGAGTATATATAATTTTCTATACCAAATAGAACCTGACCTCATCTTTTATCAAATTCAAATTCAAAATATTCTTTATTCAAATAAACTTATAATAAGCACTTTTGAATCGTCGAATGAACATATGAACAAAAAGCTACCACGAGTTCGGAAGGCAGTTCTGCTGAGAAGAGCCGGCAAGAAACTCAACAGTTGCTCTTTTCAAAATCAATGGTACAATCTATTACATTAGTTGGCAGCTATCCTGCATTACATTCAATAGACATTAATTCCATACATGTTTGTCCTCTAAATATTCTTGAACAGTGTAATAAGCTTTACTTGTCAGAATTTTTTTTACTGATATTTTAAATTTTGGAAGTGGCAAACCAAGACTACACTGCGTAATTTTGTCTGTGTCTGTATCATATACACAAACTGCAAGGTGACTAAAACAAACAGAGTACCCACAGTCCGCAAGAAAAAATCTACGATGTAGACATTTTGCAGACAGGAACTTTGTAGAGCTCAAGTGACCACTAGTTATTATTTTTTGGAAAATCAAGAGAGTAAAAAAGAAATTAGAAGTATGAAATATCATTATATTCTGAGAAAGAAACATGTAATTGGAAAGTTCAACTATTAGTGCGTAAAAATAAAGTGTTTCTTGAGTAAGTAACTTTATGCCTTAAGAAAATATCTCTTACGAAAATCGAAAACAGCAAAGCTGCGAGTGAAAAGGTAGTATAATATGAAGATATTATATAAATATATATCTACACGTATGATATGGACACAAAGTACTTACATATTTACTCGTAAGATGATTAAAATATACTTACCGATGCTTGTCTAAATAACTAACTGATTGTAAAATATCAAAGTAAAAGAATTTTGAAAAAACAAAGCCTAAAAATTCACAAACTATAACATGACAACATGAATTTCTGTGTTCAAATAAATCTATAATTTGTTTTTTCCATTTCTATCAAATATATTTTTATGGCCAGTAAATTATTTGAAAAAAAGGAGGTCATGTTTTACAATTCTTTTTTTTAAGCTGTTGGTACAAAACCCTTAAACCAGCCAACTATAGATGGTTTTATCACCCAGCATAAACCGCGCTTCTCTTTCCCAAACCCCTAAAAGATTAAATTAAAAACTATTTTTAAAACTTTGTAAAATATACGGACGCATAATACAAGTAACCCAATTTTTGAGTCAAAACATTACTTTTTACTTTGTGTATGACGTCACCGGAAGTACTCTTACAGAATTTCCTGTAAAAAAGTCAATTCTTAACTTACAAGGTAGTGTGACATAAACTGTTAATTTATTTAAAATATAGGTTAATGGGAATTCGGTCTCGACCGTAAAAAAGCGCTTTTACTATAGTCATTTCAACTGTCAGAAAAGCTCTTATTTGTATAATAATAAGATCTATTTTTCTTTAACGCAATCTTAAGAAAGTGTAAGATAAAAATAATTCGGAATCGCTCGTGTATTTCCGTAGCAGTTCGCGCCCGCCCGCCTTACGAGATGCGCCCGCGCACTGGGCGGATATAATTAATGAATTAAACTATTTAAATCATTCAAGAAAATAATTAATATAATAAATATAAAATATTTGTTTAAAATTATAAATTGTAAAGATTAACTTCGAAGTATCTAAACAAGGTTAAATGGTGTATAGTATAGTAGTGTAATGTGTTTCTAATATTATTAGTGTAATATAAGAATGTCAGCGTGTCTAGAAATATATTTGAGTCTAGCGATTTAAGTGAATATGGTGCGAATAAAATAATTATATTGAATGTTTAGTAGTCGTGATAAAAGAGAGATATTGATCTAACATAACATAACTTTTATGTCTACACAAGAGATGCATTCCTTCTAAAGTTTAATGATCCATTTTAACTTATGATGAAATTGAGCATATTTTCATTATTTTAGATATCCAATTTGCTTTAACCGAGATAGTATTTATAATTCAATATGACATCAGCAAAAGAGAACAGTGATGTAATTGATAGTATTCAGATTAAAGAAGAGAAACCTCGTGTATCTGAGAGAAAAGAATCAAAAGATTTATCAGAACTACCTCCTACAGGCACCTCTTTACATAAGAGACGTAGAGGGGAACCCCCTGCAACTTTATCGGTAAAATCCCCTCAAACGCCATCTGATGCAGAAGGGTCTTCTCCTTACACAGCTGGGCCCACATCGTACGAGCCATGGAATATCCAAGACGGAGATACAACAGACCCAGAAGCACTATGCGAAAATATGCTACAAAGATTACAAAATCAAGACGATCCAATATCTAGACGCGGTAGAGATCTAGCGTCACGTACAAAAGATACATTAGAAGCTTTAGACCAACTTGACAAGTTACTTGAGCTACTAGATCAATTTGTAACTTTAAAAGATCATAATGCGAGACTTCTTAGAAAGTTACGGGATGTTAATCATCTAAAACGACTTCATAACGCACACAAAAAAATCGACCAAGAGAATGAAAGATTGAAAGATGAAGCTAAAGAGTTAGAACTTATCAATGAAGCGTTGGACGCAGAATTTGAGTGTGAATATGGCCAAGCAATTTTTGATGCTGTTGTTATTGGGGGTAGAAGTATGAAAAGAACTGGATCTAGATGGAAGTCTCATTCTAGGTTTGGTGGTTCCCTATTGAGGAAACAGAGATCAAGATCAGCTGGTGGAGAAGAAAGTGATGTAGCTCCTGGGACACCTCTCAGAAGAAGGTCTGATGGTATTTTTTCAAAAGAAGTCGAGAAATCGAAGGTTTCTAATTGGACAAGAGTGAAAGCAGCTTTCAAGTAAGGTTTTTATTGAAATTCTATATTTTAATAAATAACATGCTTAAAGATATTTACTTGTAATACATTTTGGGAAGGTAAACAGTGATATAAGGTGTCATTACTTGTAGTTTTTGTTTATGTTATTAAATGATTGACGTTATATTATTAAATGGTCATTGCGTTAGCTTCCGCTTTTCAGCATACAAAGTCTCTAAATGTTACGTAAGTTAAGAGTGGACCGGAAGAATTGCTTGAGGATACCAGTAGGTACATAACAAAATATAATGACATATGAATGGGCAATTCTTTTTTCTCTTAAGACACCATCACTCATCGACTTTGAAGCTTTATCAACAATTGTTTAACTTTGTGTTCATAAGCATTTCAGGTAATTTAAAATTAAACTCTCATCGCTTACACTGTCGTAACTAATGTTCCCAAATTTTACCTAAATGGTGAATGTTAAATATAATCTATTATAACATACGTAGGACCTAGTTCTAGTCTATAAATAATTTTCAGATGGGAGAAAGCTCAATGGCCACCAGCTACTATAGGAGGTGCTGCAGCAGTAGCAGCAGGTGCTATGGTAGGAGCTGTTGCCTTAGCTGGCTCTAGTCCGGGTTCCCTTCCCAACCCAGAACCGAGGGACTCAGCTAGTTTGACGCCAGGCAGTGTTATATCACTTACACCAAATTCTTCGTGTGAAGAATTGAGGATGGAAACAGGTAGATTTTAATTTTATCTTAAATATATATAATTTTAGTAAATTTCTGTATGTCTATCTATTAAAGCATTTATCTCAGAAACGCATGGAGATATCGAGTTGAAAACCATTTACTCAGATCTATGGCCCCATCATTTTCTGAGTAAAACGTATTTCAAAATTTACTTAAAAAAATAATATGGCTACAGGTAGTACAAGTTCAGTAAAAAAATCTGATAATTAAACATTTGTGGTTAAATCCTATAAAATAATTGTAAGGCAATTATTTTTCATATTTCTAGATAAAAATCGATATTAAAGTCGCTAGTTTAAGTGACGTATCAGACGACGAATAATATTCTTTTAATTATAAAATAATTTGTTAGTCTAGAAATAGGGGCCGTGGATTCAAACCCTACTCAAAAGACTCATATCAGTCACAATATACGAGTACATCCTGGATATGATATTGACCTACATGGATATTGTTCTATATATTTATTATCGCTATAATATGAGCTTCGTCTAACAAGGAGTTAAATAGTATTGTATAAGGTGTCCAATTATTATAAAGATTAAATTAAGAAGATTTAGCAGCACATTTCAATATTATATTTAAAAATAAAACTTGTAAACTCTTGAAACTGTTTTACGATTCTCAATAAAACAAAGAATAAGAATGTAAGTACTCGATGATAGGAATCTATTTCCGGTGCAAGAATGCGTGAGCGCATCCTCAATATGCATTGACTTTTGATCACGTGTACAAAAATACGCAAATAACTTACTTAAATATAATACTGTTTGTTATAAATAGTTTTTTTACTAATAGAGTCTTAATTTTATTGTCATTGATGGTAATAAAAAAGAACTCATTAAATTTTTTATTTTGTTTTAGAACTGCGACGTCGAAGTTGTATACGTGTTGATGATCAGGACAATACCTACTTGCAGGCGCCAATGCAGGTAAGCTCTCACTTTCACTTTCCACCTCCACTGGACATCGCAACGTCTCGTAAAGTATAGTGCAAGGCTGTACAGGATTAAAATGGAAATGTTCTTAATATAAACTTTCCTACGCCTAAGACATAAAATAAAACCCTTAGCAGGGTTATTAGCAGTTCACTTTCTAAGTCTCATTACCGACAAACTAATGTTTTGCTTACTTTTTAACCGATTCGGAGGAGGATCAATTCGAGGCGTGATCACCAACCGATTTCAATAATTATTTTTTGGAAAGGATGTTCTTTATGGGTAGTTTGAAGAGAGTTTGGTTAAGTACTAATTATGGGATCTGATTGAAGTTGACTTTTTTGTTAAAATTATTATTAAAATCCATAAATATAATTTCGATATAAAAAAACGAAACTTTAACAGGACGACAGTTCTACATCTCCATCGCCAAATAAACTCCACAAGAGCGCTTGGGTGAAAATGCGTGATATCATCCAAACTCATCGAGAATCAGTCAAAAAAAGGACCAGGGTACCCAAAGGTTCTCCAGATGTGGTACCTTTGAGAAGACGATCTTTTAGCGACGGTGCGGATAGTGATGCTCCCCCAGCTTTAACGTTGACCATACCGTCTTCTGAGGAACTTGGTAAGTCAAACTTTTTTAATTAATACTTTATACGTTTTTCTAAAATACAAAATGATTATTGTACATTACTTTAAGGCTTATTTTTGAATATGCGGTTACAAAAGTATATCATTAGAATTTCATAGTGCTCTAGTCAATTAAGCTAAATAATAAGCTATATATTATATAAAATCTCATTGTTCACCAGAGTCTGAGGGTTCCCATCCAATACTCCGTAAACAACGGTCTTTAGAACTTGGGGCAAGGCCACCTCAGCACAGACAGCCTCGTGACTCCAAATGGTCAAGAGTCAAACGAGCTTTTCTCACTTCAGCATCAGCGTCTGTACCGTCTAGTCCTAATAGATATTCTGCTTTCTTTACTGATGGAGGTAAGTGTAAGTTTGATATGTAACTTTAAATGCTTCGAAGGTGGTCGTGATCGATTTTCATTTAGGACAGGCATATAGCGTCACTCTAAGCATCAAATATAAACCAATTTTACTTTTTTTAAGCTAGAGCTGAAAAAAAATACCCACGCTTCTTGAAAACTTACTATGCGCTCTGACGTACTAAGTAACTGACTAAAAGAACAGATTCAGAATAACGCTGATGTTTTGCATGGAGGTTCCTGTCAGAGTGTAGGAGGAATCAAGTTAGGACCTCTAGGATCTAGGATTTCCAAGAAAATGGGAAAACACGGGATTATCCATTTACGTTTTAAAATTCACACAAGCAAAGTTGCGGACATCAACTAACTTAATTAATACGACATATTATTTGTATGAACATTTAATTTTCAGTTCATTTCAAATATAAACAATATCTAGCTTGTATCGTTTTCAATAAAATATTTCTATAACTTCTTTCCTCTGGTTCACCTAAAATTAGATTTGAACTAATTATTCATTGTCCTTTCTTTGTCTTCTAAGTCCAGAAACCATTAAATTTATTTGTTTCTTTGGATTTACTAAAATGGCACAGCGTCTTATTGTAAACGCGAAGGTTGTGGATCCGATTCCCACTTGAAGGAATTAATTGTTATTATTTTCTCGCTCTGGTAACAATAAAGCGGGGCGTTGAATTCCACCATTTAACATGCAATGTGTCTAAGAGGTGCGCGGGGAACGGAGACTCTTAACACTAGGTTTCCACTACTCACTGACTGATGACTGTAAATACGATGGCTGTGTATTCGATTCCCACTTGGGGGAATGAATTATTTTCATATCCTCGCTCTAGCAGCAGGAGTTGAGTTTCGCAACACAACACGCGACGCCTCAATAATAAGGCGGTGCGCAGACTACGTAGTGTCTTAGCACTCAGTTCTACCTACGCCACTAAATGCGAGATACAGTGAGAAGATATAAATAAGTATAAATTATGATATATATTTCTAAATATAATGTACTAAAACCCATAAAACCTATAAATACACAATACAAAGGAGCGCTGTAACTAAATATGATCAATAGCAACGGAGCCAAGGCCCGTAATGACGGAGTTAGAAATCGTTTAGCGTATCGCGATACCAAAACACTTAAATTCAATGAGTAATATTACGAAAATACTATTTAACAAGCAAACTATGATATGAATTGTGTTGTGAACCGTTGTGATGCAGTCGGCACGTGTTGCGCGACACGATAGTGGGTTCAAATTAATCTGGGAAATTAAGCAGGTTAGGTAACCTATCGTTGAAAGATACTCTAGTTCTGGATGCCAATTTTATAATGAAAATAGTAAGAATTTTTCAGTTTTATTAAAGAAAAGACAAGGTTAAAGGTATTTTCTAGTTCTATATCCAGGCATCTTGACTACAGATGATAAAAGAAAAGCAGCTTCACGTTTCACGGCGAACCTCAAGATCACTCTGATTCCCACTATTCACCAAACTATCGACACATTCAACGCCGAACACTGTCTACCAAAACAAGGAAATGAAAATAAATAGAATCATCCCCTCGGATGGGTATCAAGAGAGCTGCCACATAGAGCTACGTCAGCCTCAACATCAGATGCCAAGGAAATATTATATTGACTATTGTCATCGGCTCCGAACACCAATTAGATTAACAAATCTTCAACCTAATCTAACAAGAAGAATTGGGTCAAAATGATATTGCAAAATTTTCATATACCGATTGATAGATAGATAGTATGCGGATGTTTATAAAATAACATTTCAATATTGGCAGACACGATGGTATTGGATTTGGTTTCCATTCTGGGAAGTGAAATATTTTTAAATTTACAGAATAAGAGAACGCAGGTCATCGTGGGTAGGGGTGGTAGGTAGCTGACTGTACACGCGACAGTTGTGGGTTTGATAACTACTCAGGATTTTTATTTCTTTTCTTTACTCAGGTACGCTGATACAGCGTGAAGGTGTATCCCGCCACTCAACACGCACTGTCTCTATAATTGGGCTAAAGTGAGGAACGGAGTGTCTTAACATTAGGTTCTCTCTGCCTACCCTGATATATGTGGGATACAAAGTAGTACTAATAAAAATAAACCATAATTTAACACAAGAGTATCATAATTGCAAAATAAACTGCTGCTATTTAAATCGTTCAGTTATGAATAAAAATCACGTGAGCACTTCCTGTTTGCAAAATCCGTATCCGGTATTACGCCGGATGTTTTACAACAATAAGCATAACGTAAGACCTTCGATGTTTCTCCTAATTTTATTTTAATTTAAATATCATATGTATAGCAAAATAGTAATGGTGAGGAAGGACAGCATCTGCCTGCCAACGTAGTGGTTGTGGATTCGATGACCTACTCGGAGGAATGATTATATTTAAATAATTGTCATTTCGCCATGTCTTAGAAAAAGCACAGGTTTGAGTTCCGCCACTCAACAAAAAAAAATTGAGCGGTGGGTGGAGAAAGGAATGGCTTATATGGCTTCTCTCTGCCTATCCTGCTACACGGGAAATACGTGAAATTGTTTTATAAGCTTCTAATTAGACAAGATAAACGTTTCTTATCTAAAGATCAAAATCTCAGACAGATCTAATTTACCAAGCTAAAGGTGAACGTACCCGCTAATATAATTCATTTCGGGCAGCTGGACCGCAGCCAACTCTTGGCCGGTCTATATCGTGGATAGGTAGGTTTTCAGGTTTCCAGAAACTTAGTTATAAAATTTACTGTTAATAGTAATATAAGTATGTATACTGTATGTATATTCGAAGAAATTTGTTGATATGAGGAAAATTTTGAGTAAATATATTCGATTTCCTTTTAAAACACGCAGAAGCTTATATTAGGTTAATTGAGGTGATTTATTTTAGTTTCACGCTCCCTCATATAGCAAAGGGAACGTGGGAACCTACTGTCATTACACCATTCCCATTAATACACTTCCGTTCCCCATTTTTCGCTGAATTCTGGAGGCAATGCGTGTTGAGTGGCAGAATTTCATCGAGTGTGAATCGAACTTACAACCTGTCGCGTCTGCAGTCGCCCCTACCACCCACCTACCCCACTACTGGCTTCTAAATATAATTTTATATAACTTTATACAGTTAATACTCTCTATCTCGATATCGATTAAATTGAAAAATATATTTTTCATTAACACATGTTTTTCGATTAGTATTTCCGTATAGTCTTTCGGTAGTAAAAGAAACGAAGAAACATAACAATCATAAAACGGAAATCAACTGAATTTGTGGTGTGTAAAGGTTCGTCGAAAAAAAATACAAAAAAATATTACCCAATTTTAGAATTATCTTGAATTGTAATCTTTTGTTCGACACGTATAAGAAACAGTACAAAATTTCTGATTTCGTTGGCATTTCTTCAGCCAGACCTAATATTTTTCACACTTGCACGATGAATCAATGGAATCCTAAGTCGTTTCTTCTTATTCATTTTCCGTAAAATATTTTAGGTATAGCACTAAACGGAAATCATTTCAAATCATCATTTCTGCTTTTAAATGTATTCAATATTATAATAAAAAAAAATCTGTCATCACTTTAATTTCACTCAAATACATACAAATTTTAGCCTTTTTAAATAAACTTTTTTAAATAGCAATTTTAATAATCAAAGTTATACATAAATCGATATCAGAGCGCCGTCCATTAACGGGCGGTCTCGAATATTTTAGATTAGACAAACATAAAGGCGTTATGTAAACAAAACGCTGAAAATATATATAGATGTGAAATATTTGATTCGTATTAACAAGAGATTGTTGTTTACTTGACTCTTCTTTTTTGTATCACGCTGCGTCCCTCAAGTAGCAGGATAAGCAGAGGGAACCTAGTGCTAAGACATTTCATCAGCTAGAAGGAAAATATTTCATTCATTATAACATGAGACTGTCCTTATAAATTTGTATCGTAATTACTTTAATAGACTCAGAAGAGAAAGAAATTACAAAATCATTATACTATGTTATTTTTACACTTATAGTCAAAGTATAAAAAAAAAGTAAAAAAAAAATTTTAAGTTAAACGGTTTTATATTGCAGATAAATGTACTAAAAGCTAAAAAATAATTTCATAGAAATTATGATTACTAAAATTTAATCGTGGGGCACGTCCAATATCTACAATTGAAAGACATAGCGTGAGACTTCACCCACCTAGTGGTAAGTAGCAAGTGTCCCCACGATTTTATTTTAGTAATCATAATTTCTATGAAATTATTTTTTAGCTTTTAGTACATTTATCTGCAATATAAAACCGTTTAACTTAAAATTTTTTTTTTACTTTTTTATTTTTAAGTTTTTAGTTTTTATTTCTCATGCTATTCAATTCGTTGAAATGAGGCTCGATGTCTCATTATTGCAAGGTTAATGGAGAATGTTACGAACGACCCCCCCAGAGGTCCAATAGAGGGACAAGGCTATGTACAACAAGATGTGCCTGAATCTTGAGGGGAAAACGCTAACGACATATCATTTTTATCCACCTAGTGCCATACAGTTCTCGGCGCGCTTTTACCTTTTACCTTGGGTGGTACCCCTAGCGACGTATCATTTTTAGGCACCCTATAGCCACACAGTCCTCGACAGGATACCAGATCTTGACTTAGGTGGGAGATTCATATTGTAATTGTGTATAGTATACTGTATTATACTTACCAAGCCCTTTATTTTGATACCCATATTGATGGGATTGAAAACTACATTATCCGCCATTTTGTAGCAGTGGCCATCTTTGATTTTGATTTTGTATAGTGCACTGAATTCTACTTGACAAGCCCTTTCATTTGATACCCATATTGATGGGATCGAAAAAACTAACTTGTCCGCCATCTTGTAGCGGCGGCCATCTTGGATTCACAATAATATTGAATATGGATAATTGTATTGTCACCAGAATCAAAGGCGTATACCAAATTTCAGATCAATCGGTTAACGGGAAGAGGGTTAAATTTCAATTACTAAATTTGACCCAAACAAACAAACGGGGTGAGCTAAATAAAACCGTTTAATAAATACAAGACAGCTAAGGCTAACGTTGCCAATAGGATGGTAGTAGGCTTCATTCCCACTTGGGAGAATGAATTATTTCATTTCCTCGTTCTGGTAACAAGAGAAAGATTAGCGTTGAGTTCCACCACACAACACGATATATCTTAATCTGTTAATTGTACGGAAAGCTGAGAACGGAGTGTTTCAACACTAAGATGTACATATAGAATATATTCATTTCAAGATACTTATAGCTTTGTATTTCCCCGAATTAATTTCCTCGTTATCACTCAAATCTTTCAAATATTCATTTGTCATATATAAAACGTGTTTAATCCCGGTGATCTCGTACGTCTGTTCATTATATAAACACTACACATCTTTCCGTGCCGTAAACACGAACTCGTTCTGTAAGCTGGCCCAGTTATGTTACACTAGATGCGCCTACCATTTTGACCGCATTTACTAAGCTATAAGATTATTTTAGTTAAGTAAAAGTTAGATATAACGCATATAAATTATATTTTATGTATATTTATTATGCTCTTTTGAGGTCAGTTGTAATGTAGAGGCACAACAGCGCTACTCTAAATGTGAAATGTCTAAATGTGTAGTGGATACGATTCCTACTCTTCAATATGTTCATTAGGTTTTTAAGCAAAAAAAATATATAGTCAGCTTCACGCTGTATCCCGCACACATCAGGGAACACCGTTCCCCAAGCTGAGCCCAATATTCGACAAATTGATTGGGAATCGAACCCACAATAATACGATATGGAGAAATTTCTTTACAAAGTTCACTTAATTCCTATAATTCGTGGATATAAAATCTAGATTAGTCTAGGCAGGAATAGGCCCTGACGCAAGACCCTTGTTAGGCCGCAAGGCCGGCTATGAAACTCTAATTCTCACTTCAATTCGCGAATCGAATTTTAATCACCCGATTTATCGATACTCTTAATGGCCATCAAAGATCGAGACAACCTCATGTTATTAAATGCAAGTGTATATTGAAATCGGTCATGTTTATAAACGGTTTTTAAGTTGATGATGTTTGTATGTTCGTTCATAAATTTCTCTGAAACTAAAATCCATATCAGGATGATTCTTTTTGATTTGAACTAATTATAATAGTCCAAATTTTACTTAAATAGATTGATTCATTTTAAATATATGGGCGTTTGACATATTTTAAATCAAAAGTACCGCATTTAATTTAAGTTGATAGGATACCACAGTCGATACAGCTTATTTTAATGTATACTATTGAAGAAGAAAGGCGTGGCATCGAATTCCGGAATACCGATGCTCAGCACGCGGTGTCTGGAAAATCAGTCGGTTCGTTGGGAACAAAATCTTAACCTTAAGTCCCTTTGACTACCCTTCTATATGAGGGACAAACCAAAAAGCTAAAAAAAGACAATTGTAACTTTTTTATTTCATATTTTTCAATTCATTAGTTACATCAACAATTTTCCTATTTGCATTGACACTATTCAAATCATCTTGCAACTTATATAATTTATCTTTGAATTGTTTATTCAAATCCGCATCGCCTTCCAGCATCCGCCGTATTATCTCTTTCATGTCCTTGACAGTGTTTCCACTATTATTTTTACTTCCATCACCAGTATCTAGGACTGTAGCGTTATTTTGTAGTATGAAATTTTGCAATTCAGTAGTATTACCTAAAGAACATTTTCTAACTTCGTCGATGATAGTAAAAGCTTCATCTTCTGTTGCTTTAGTGACTTCTATGAGGCAAGCCTCGTGCATAGCGCCGTGCGCCATGAGCTTTGTTAATTCAACGACCCCAGTTATAAGCTTCTCTGATATTTCCATCATAGTCGATTTTATAAGAGGCGACTGGAAAAAAATAATTTATTTGAAATAAAAAAAGCTTTAGATTCCTGCATAGTGGGTCAGTGGAACCTAGTGTTCAGACACATCGCCCAATTCCGGCCAATATTCAAGATTCCTCGATCTGTTAACGAGACAAAGAGCGGCCTTGAATTCCGCCATTAAACACATAATGTATCACAAATATGGCAGAAACCGGGAAAAGTACAGTGTTAATCTCTGCATACCCTTTTAAATACGGGACACAGCATGAAGCTAAAAAATACAATAAATAGATCGTTCATTTAAAATTGGGAATGATTCATAAGCTTTCAAGTACCACATTAGTAAGGTCATTATGTGTTTATTTAAACATTTCCGTTAATGCGACCGTCTGTTTACTAAGACATTATGGATCTAGCTTTAGGTTTGGGATGGAACTTTTTGAGTTTTAAGTTAAGTTGGATATTTTTAACACTTTTACCGTTTGTCCGTACTGCGCACGGAATAATATTTTAAAACTCTATTATATGCGGCAGATGCATAAATAATGGTAGGTATAAAATATTTAATATACTCGTATGTAAAAATAATAAAGTGTTTTTTAATTCTGTTTAGCTTCACGCTGTATCCCGCACATAGCAGGGTAGGCAGTGGGAACAAACGTGACGTTTACTTTACCCTACGATGATGTCTATAAAATTTCTTAAACTTATGTTCTTAACAAACTTTACCAGCTACGATAGCACGTTAATATATAAGATATAACCCAATCTCGCGGAAGAGTGGTGTGGGCGTGTCAAAATTACATTATAAACGATAAACGTGCATTGTCGGCATTCCTGCGCGCGCGCCGGTCGTATTACATATGTTTCAAATTATTATTAGTTATGTGTGAAATTCAATAGTATATGCTAGTGGAGCTTATTTTCTTTTGTTTTTAGCATTGTTTTAATCAAAATAAAATAAGTATTTTTTATTATAGCATTATAGCAGCGCCAAGACAGTCTATTATTATTTATATAGAAATCTGAAAAAAATCTAATGAATACTCCCACGAATTTAAAATGAACCTTTGTAGGTTCATTTTAAATTCGTGGTGGTGGAAAAAAAAAAAAAAAAAATAGCACGATGGTTGTCCATCGTGCTATTCAAAGTCAGCCGGTTTTAAATGCACTACAGTATCATCAGCGTCAGGATTCAAGATATATCTCATTGAGATAAATCCGGCCAGATCTTCAATGGAGGTCGTTAAGCAATCTTTGATCTATAGTAGCGTTATTAATAGAAATATGTTATTAATATCTCCGCTCCATCTTACACTGTATTTGAGATTTGAGTGATTTCTCACTAGATGCTCTCGCCATATAATATGAATGTATACGTGAAGACAAACATAAGACTACCTATGCACTCTTGCCTTTTATTTGTCAAATAGAAACATCTGTGGGCGTGCTTAGAGACATTTTTCAAGGTAGGCCTGGTCTGGTCTTTTAATTCAACAAACCTCTTCGTGTGAAAATTTTCTATTTAATTTTTCAGGGGGATTTTCTGTTAGAAATATTTCAGGGTTAACAAGACTATTGTGAGGGTTGTGTTCGGCCCTGCCTATTCTTACACCCGATACATTTTAGGTGCCCACGGTTAGTTATATAAAAACGTTACTATACCGATATTTAAAATATACATCTCTCAATAAATGGACTATCGATTTTTAAGATTAGTGCTTTCAACCAAACTAACTATTCAGCTTTATAATTTTAGCGTCACGCTGTATCGTGTACCCGTAGGGTAGGCAGAGAGAACCTGAGAACTTAGTGCTAAGACACTCCCTTTCCATTAGATACTTGCATTCCCTACTTTCCACCGAATTCCAGAGCCATTATATATATATATATATCCACACCGATTTCGGCGATGGCGACTTCTTGCATGTCTCAGTTTATTTTACTTTATTTTTGGTGGGCTCTTATGTGACTCGCTAAACCGAATTTCGTTTTGAAAATCCGCTTACAGGACGCACAGTACAGTTGGCCAGCCTCGTTATATGTATAGGTGTAGGAGGGTTTGGGTTGAGTCTTCCGTAATTGGCGTTTGGCATCGAGATCTTCTAAGCGCTGTTTTTCGTACTCGTCCACATTTTTATGGACGGTGCGTCGCCATTCCGGTCTGAGA